>SNQJ01S0017977.1:355947-384193 GCA_010110895.2 Picea sitchensis | reverse complement strand
CTACCATTCTGCAGCAGTTTCCACATCTCAAGCCTTGAGGACAAGGCTGTTTTTAAGGGGGCAGACATGTTAAGGTCCTAACCCGCACATAGGTAGATCAATGTATTTGGATGTAATAAAGGTCAATGTTAATAAGACCTTTCAATAAAATAGAATAAGGCGGATGTAAGAAGACCTAATAGAAGCTTCCGCTTCTAGAAGGATCTTCCTCTAGATGCTTCTTTTTAGTATAAATAAGAGTTGAGGGTATGAGAACCCTAGCTTGGATATTATTGTAACAGAGCACTGCTCGATTGGAGGTTGCCCCCTCGAAGAGGCCTGTGAACATTTCTATCTGATTCAAAGTGCTATTTCGGTTGCTATTTCGTATATCATTTCTGTGTATTGTGAAGATTATGCTGGATATTTTACTGTTATTCTGTCATTTCTAGCATTTCGTTTCTGTTCTGCATATTTTATATATCTGGTATCTTGCAATAAATTGGATAATCTCAAAATCTTCTTCTATCAAAGTTCCATTGGCATTCATAGATATCTGAGTGAGATTTCCACATAGGTTTACCATTTTTCCTCTGAATAACCCTATTCTTCCTAATGAAGGAATCATAGCAAGCCTTCCTATAGCTTCCCAAGTTCTCTCTGTCATGATATTCACTTGTGTTTCCTCATCTAGAACACAACCAATATCGAAGTCTGCTATTCTTGCTTCAAGGCATTCCTTGTCTTTAAAGATCTCTGATAATCTAACATGTCAGTGGTCATTCAAGGCTTCTTTCATTTGTAGAAATACCTCCTCTGATTCTTTCTGAGGTTTTTCTATAGCCTTAGTTTCTAGATCTGCCTTAGGTTTTTCTTGTCTTATGTTCATACTTTTAATCTTAGCAATCATTCTAGGGAAATCCAACACTTCATGGTTCATAGCTTTGCAACAAAGACAACCAAGTCTTCTCCCAGGGCATGCCTTAGCAAGATGTCCTAGTTTTCCACAGTTGTAACAGAGGGTTAATCCTCTCTTTCTTTTAAATGATCCCCAACTTCTCCTGTACTGCGCGCTAGGATCATAGGAGCTAACCTGCAATAAATTATTTCTAGGATCCTGCATCCATTTGTTAGTCCAAACATTATTTCTATGCATAGGTATAACATATATATCACTATTCTTATTAGATCTAGTCATATCAAATCTTCTTTCGTCTATTAATGCCCTAGTTTTTAAGCTAGGACAGAATCTATCAAACATACCTAGATCCATACTCTAGAAACAAAAATTTCCACTCATCTTACTTCTACAGAGCACAAAGCTTCCAGATCTAAAACTTTTAACTATTCGTACCTTTATCAGAGCACAGAGCTTGCAGATCTTACCTCTTTTAATAAAAAATTCTCACTATTTCCTTTCTTAGAGCACAAAGATTTCAGATCTTGCTTCTTTTATTCAAATCAAGCTTCTTTTTTTTAGCACAGAGCTTCTTAGGTCAAGTAGAATACTATGCACTAGGGCACAGATCTATGCATAGAGATTTCACAGTTTCAGGATGGATCTTTGCACAAATATTTTTCTTTATCAGTTCCCAACAATCACAATTTCAGGTCCTGGCAATAGAACCATTTGTTGGCACAGGGGTAGACCCAGAGTTCAACGCTGCAATGACACACCAAAAAATCCCTAACTATTAGACCTTTCGACAACACCTTCGAAGCAGATGAAGTCTTACCCAAGGTAGAGGCAGGGGTGGTTGCAAGACTTAGGTGTCTGCAAACTTAGCCAGGACATAGATCTATGATTATAATACTTAATAAATCACTTAGCACCGTCAGTTCCTCAATCTACAATCAATAATCACTTAGCTGATAAAATAGGGCTTCACAACATTTACACTGATATAGCGTATTTAAGCACTTAGCATCAATGGATAGGCTAGATCTAGAAGATCAAGCACCCAACACATCCATATAGATCAGATATAACATTCTTATACATCATAAGCACTAAGCATAAGCATATTTATATAATCATCTCTAAGAACTTAGCAAAAGAAGATATAAACATATCCAAACAAGCACAAAGCAAGACAACACAGTGTTTACATGGTTCATCCCCACCCCGGGGATACTTCCACCAACTCTTCTTCTTTATTATTTTCGATCAATCGGTTACAAGCATAGAGCCATCAAAACCCTACTTCACATAGGACATAATATCTACACAACTCTCTATATCCTTCTTCCTTGTGTTACAACACAAAGCCTTCCACTGTCTTTTACAACCACTTGCACTTAGCTCTGCAAGTCCCTCATAGTCATGCACAAAGTACTTACAAAACCCTACTTACACTTAGCATACATCACATAGATGCATATTCCACTCCTTCTTACATTGCCTAGCCTTCTATTTATACATACAAAATAGGCCTAAAAATGGGTAAACCCATGGACCGACATCCCATTCTTTTTACATAATCCAAAACACCCAAAAATGACCCAAAAGTGGGCCAAGATCCCTTGATCTCTGCTTCATCTTGCGCTCCTCCTTCGACAGGCTGTCAAAGTCCCAAAATAGGTCACTATGACCAAGAATATCCCAAAACTTGGTCAAGGGCCAATATGATACATGCTTACATGATCCATTCCCTACACCCTTTACTGACAAAGTGTTAGATAATGTAGGAGGACAAGAGGTCTACTCATTCAGAGACAAATTTTCAGGTTATCATCAGATCAAGATTGCTAAGGAAGATAGGAATAAGACCAAATTTGCAACAGAATGGGGTTCTTTTCAATACACAGTGATGCACTTTGGCTTGAAGAATGCACTAGCCATCTTTTCTAGGGTGGTGGTCGAAGAATTCAAGGAATTTTTACATAAAGTTTTGAAAGCCTATTTTGATGATTGGACTATTTTTATCTTTTTGAAAGACCATATCGAATGCTTAATATTGATGTTAGATAAATGTAGGCAATGTCAGATTTCCCTGAATTTTAAAAAATGTATTTTCTTTTCACCCTTTGGAGTGTTGCTAGGGCATATTGTGTGTAAGAAGGGATTGTTTGTAGACCCTTCCAAGATTGCCATCATTGTCGATATACCTCCCCCTACTTCGGTTAGACAGATGGGAACTACATTGGGGCACACTGGATACTACATAAAGTTCATGAAGGGCTATGTACAGATAAAAACACCCATGGAAAAGATTTTAAATAAAGATTGTAATTTTCAATGGTCAGAGGAATGCCAACAAAGCTTCAACACACTAAAGCAGAAAATGGTTACTACGCCTATTTTGGTTTTCCCATATTGGAGTAAGGAATTCCATGTCCATGTTGATGCTTCATCCATTGAATTAGGAGCAATGTTAGCAAGACCAGGAGCATGAGATATTGACCACCCGCTAGCCTTTTCTAGCAGGAAGCTATCTGCAGCTGAGATAAACTACACTACCACTGAAAGAGAAGGTTTAGCTATGGTGTATGTGTTGCAGAAGTTTCGACACTACTTGTTGGGAGGGAATTTTAAGATGTTCATTGATCACTCTGCATTGAAATACTTAGTCAACAAGCCAGTGTTGGGGGGAATAATATGCAGATGGAAACTGTTATTCTAGGAATATGAT
Source organism: Picea sitchensis (assembly GCA_010110895.2). Lineage (NCBI taxonomy): Eukaryota > Viridiplantae > Streptophyta > Pinopsida > Pinales > Pinaceae > Picea > Picea sitchensis. Next base: position 380,582 of record SNQJ01S0017977.1, on the reverse strand, counting down.
TTTGAGATTGTGGTCAAGCCAGGGAGAAGGAACAAGGGACCTGACCACTTATCTAGGTTAGAACATGGAGAGGAACCTACCAGTCTGGAGGATACACTTCCAGATGCACAATTGCTGGCCATCAAGAAAGTCGATTATCACTTCACTGAGATGGTGCAATTCCTATCCACATGAATGGCACCTCGCGAATACACAGTCCTTCAGAAGAAACAACTAGTAGTTCATGCTACAAATTTTTCACTTATAGATGGAAAAATATATAAAATGGGACCCTATGAGATCTTGAGGAGATGTGTTATGGAGGTAGAAAGACCACTGATTTTGGCATAAGCACATGGAGGCATTGTAGGAGGACATTATGCAAGGAAAGAAACAACGTAAAAGGTTCTTAGAGCTGGTCTATGGTGGCCCACTTTACACAAAGATGATAAGGAATACTACAGAGCCTGCGGTGTATGCCAAAGAGTTGGGAAACCCTCCATAAGAGATGATATGCCTTTAGGACCGCAATTAACATTACAATTATTCGAGAAAAGGGCCATTGATTTTGTGGGACCCATCCACCCACCAGGAAGGTGCACAGGAGCTCGATACATCATCACTGTGACAAAGTATTTGACCAGATGGGCAGAAGCAAGAGCATTTAAGGATTGTAGTGAAAATACAACTACACGATTCATATTTGATGATATCATAACCAGATTTGGATTCCCAAAGATCCTTATGAGCGATCAAGGTACTCATTTTATTAATAAGACTATTGAAGCCTTAACTCAGGAATTTGAAGTTCATCATCATAAGAGTATGCCATACCACCCACAAGAGAATGGTACAGTCGAATATTTCAATATTATTTGGAGACAACGTTGATGAAGATTTATAGTGTGAAAAAATATGATTGGGATTTGAGAGTGCCAACAGTACTATGGGCATATCGAACTGCTTGCAAAAATATGACAATGAAGACTCCTTTTAAGTTAGTTTATGGCCTGTAAGCAGTGGTACCTATGGAGTATTTAGTTCCTAGCTTAAGAATTGTAGCATTTACAGATATGGATGACACTGTCACTGTTCTAGAGAGGCTCATGCAGTTGGTAGAACTAGAGGAAGACACGTTTATTGTAGGATTTCATCAGAAGGTATAGAAGGAATGAGAGAAGGCATATCATGACAGACATATCAATAAGAAATAATTTAAGCAAGGAGATATGGTATTGGTGTATGAAAACAAGTTCATGAATCATCCAGGGAATTTCAGGACACATTGGCTAGGACCATTTGAAGTTGCTTATGTTACAGAAGGTGGAGTTGCACAGTTGAAGACTCTGAATGGAGAATGAAAGAAAGGTTTGGTAAATGAGAGCCGGTTGAAATTGTATTATGACAACCAACTACCTCAAAGCTCTCACTAAAAGAAAAGGAAGAAGGGTCTAGGTACCAGGTGCATTTAAAACTAGGTACCATACATAAAAAAGACAGTTTTCACACAATAGGGAGGGATAGAGCAGAAATCATAGGCTCCTCCACACAACCTACAATCGAAGCAATATCAAAGGTTCAACTCTGCAGTGACTCGGGATGGGTCACAGGTGAGTGTTGGGGGCTTGTTGGCCCTTGGTTATGGAAGGAAGTGAATATTAAGGAAGAAGAGTGAAGTGCAAACTTCACAGAAGGCACATTAACTGAGAATGGGTCGAAGTGGTCAAAGACGCGGAAAAGAAGGAGTGAAGAAAGGAAAAGATAGCCATTAGAAGAGAAGACCAAGGAAGAAAGATCAACAAGGAAAGATGGATCATGGACAACTCAACAAGAAGAATAAGACGTCAACGAGTTCTTTGGAGCACCTTGCGGAAAATAAGGAAAGACAGGCTGGCAGAGCCCTTAAATCACAGGTCAAGTTGACCTAGGATTTTGACACCTAGGGTTTTGGATCTAGGGTATTGACACCTAGACATTCACCATGTAATGTATAAATAAAGGTCTAGGAGAGTTGAGAGGGTTGCTGAATAGCTGGTCCATGATATTGTGGTTAATGGTCACTAATTGTTGTCGTGAGAGAGAGAGAAGACTATTTTAGAGAGTCTGTATTGTAAGATCTTCATCTGGGTGCGAAGATCAAACCCTACAACTGGGTGTGCAGGGAGGAGAGATAAAGAGAAGGAAAGAGAGAGAGATCTATAGCTAAGTGCGCAGATAGAACTATATGTTTCCATTTAATATATCAAGAAACATAGTTCTTTGGACGTAGCCCTAGGGAGGGTGAACCATGTATATATTTTTGTTATGTGGGATTGATGCTGTGTTATCTGCTATCTGCTATATTGTAATTACATTGTTGTGTTTTATTTGAGATATAACTTGTGAAGTAGGCTTAAGTGAGATAAAGAATAACTAGATTTCTGTGTGTTGTTAACCTGGATCCACTCTGCATTTCCTTTGGTTGTAGACACTTGTGTCCCGGAACCCCCTATTTCTACTTCAGGTGAGACTGCATCTGCTCCGCAGGTGTTGCCAAAAGGGCCAACACTTATGGCTTATTAGTGCATTGTTAGAGCTGAACCCTGGGTCTGCCACTGTGCCAACAACATTAGACTGCCACTACTTCTTCATGTCATTGATATACCACAAGGTGGAAAACAAAGCATCCAGGGGCTTCGTAGTTTCAATCTATGGGAAAATAGCTCCTTCAGGTGTCTGCCAAGCCACAAATGCAATCAGGATGACCAACCAACTGTAGTGAAACTCATATCCTAAGTTATGGGCTTCGTGACAATCTTTATCTAACTCGTTGATGAGGTAGTTCACCCAGTTCATCTGCAGGCCCTCCACACACTTTCCTGCGAGGTCCACCACGAACCCAGTGGCCTGTGTGGGGCGTCTCTTCCTCACTATATTTCCAGCTAAGATTTGACAGGAAAGGTGCACTACACCATCCTGTATGGAGGCTACCTTGTAACCTCGCTTCCCATTTTCTACCTCTCCATAGGCTTCTTTGATGCGCTGTGCTAAAGAACGGTCTGAGGTCTTCCCTAGATAGAACTGTTGTGGGTCAGGACCCTTCAAACTTAAACCTGTGATCTGGTGGATCATCGCTGGATCCACAGTAATTCTTCTTTCGAGCCATATATACCCACCATTATAGCACAACAAAAGGAGTTTAACGCAAGCGTTAACCTCCTGGTGGCGGTCAAAATGCAGAATATTCATCACATTCAATATGGTTTACTACATCAACCCCTTGATCCATGGCTATGAGACGAGGCAAGGTTTCATTCCAGTTGTCTTATTTAAGTAATGATGAGGAGCTAGCGCGACGTAATTATTTCGATCTCCTAAGTTGAAGTCACTGTGCTTCAACAACGAGATCTTCCCTAACTGAATTCCTACTATGAGAATTCCTTTCGGAATGTACGCAGTAAACAAAGAGTACTTGAAATCATGGGGGATACTGTCATGTTAACAACACTGACCAAAGGTGGAATATACTCAGGCAGTATCGACGAGATCTGCTCCACGTTAGCCAGATCGCTGCGGTGCTTTCTTCTTTGTTTAGTGATGGGGTTGGTGTGGGTGGAATGACGTCTGGTCGAAGGGGAAGCCTGTAGTCCCCTAGTCGACGATGCTTGAATACCTTCAGATATAGGTCTATAGGCCATGAGTTTTGTAATAAATTCCTTGACAAACTTCTCCAAATCGCTGGGTTCGCTCGACATTCTAGATTTTAACAGACATCAAGTAGACAAACAAATAGGTGGGGTATACTTTTACTAGGCAATATATCTTGACAATTGGACAATTATAGACTTATCTCACTCAGTCATGGGTAGAAAAAAATGGTCCCAACACCACAATCGATTAGTTAAATAAGCGGGGCGGTTGTGACAGATCTTCCAACGGACAAGAACTAGAGTTAAATGCTTCCACTAATGTAAATCTAGTCGTTATGGCACGGTCTCAACGTCCAAAAGAAATATATAAACCCATAAATGTGTTTCCTAACCATTCATTCTAATGGTCGGGATGCCTCCAATAGTTATATAGGTTCTCTAGGGTGAAGTCCAAATTTGCGCGGACGTGCTGTTCCAGCGAGGTTAAAACCCTGCGAACCTGCCACCTGCGAGGTTCCAGTCTGCAAAGTATTCCATCTGGTTTCCTTGAATTCTTGTAGATTTTCCAACTTAGCATTCCTTTTATTGAGCTTCCTTTCCTCTTTCATGTTATCTGAGTCTCTTTAATTGTTTATGGAATCCTCTTTCCATTTTTATTCTTATCTTCCCCTAGCATAGTGGCTTCGCACTATTGAGGTACCCTCAAAGGTTCTGAAGTTAATATCCCTTTTCTTAGCACTTCTTGAGTGGGAACACTTCTCTCTTGGATATATAGGTCCTTCAAGCCTTCTTGCATTCTTTAAACCTTGATAGCTAATTATTTCTCTTTCTGTCCCTCCTGCGTTGTTACTTTTCTCTATTTCTTCGACTTATCCTCTCGTTCCTTTCTTAGTTGGTCTATTTTCCTAGCTATGAAATCCCTTAATTCTTGATTTTTCTTTTCTGTAGCTTCTTCCTCTGCTTTCCTTATGATATGATCCTTCTCAATCCAAGTCTTACCTAACAAAAGTTTGAAGGGGGCGCTGCCCTCAACAAACCTAATGACTTCAAATTCTTCTTCAGTCGATGTTCCATGAACAATAATAGGTACAATAGTTACTCTTCCACAGAAAGTTATCATCTTGCCCTTAAACAAGCCTATCCTTCCTAAAGAAGGTACCACATTAGGCTTTCCCAAAACTTCCCAAGTTTCTTATGTCATAATATTCACTTGTGTTTCTTCATCCAAGACACAGTTTATGTCGAAGTCTTTTATTCTTGCAGTTATGCACTGTTTTTATTTCAAACTTTCTGGAAAACTGACATCTTGATGAAAATACATCATTTCTTCCAACTGTAATAACATAGTCTGAACTTCCTCTAATATTTTCTCTTTATGATTTTCTAACATCCCCTTAGTATCTTGATTCTTTTCATAATTTTCTTGTCTTATGTCCCTCCCTTCAACTTTAGCAATAATCCTTGGACAATCCTCAACCTCATGACCAACAACCTTACAAAAACGACAAATAGGGCCAACCCCATGAAATTCCTTAGCAAGATGTCCCGACCTTCTGCAATTATAACACAAAGTCAATCCCCTTTTCCTCTTAAATGTTCCCCAATCTTTTCTGTACTACGCACTTCCCCTAGGATCATAGTGCTGGACCTGCAATCTGCAAAAAATCCTTCTAGGTTCTTGCATCCACTTATCAGTCCAAAAACTCTTTCTATGCATAGGAATAACATATCTTTCTTCATTTCCATTAAATTTATTCAAATCAACTCTTTCTTTTAACTGTGCCCTAGCCTTCAGACTAGGACAAAATTTATTAAACATACTTAAATTCATGCTTTCAGAACAATTTTTTTTTCACTTATCTTTCTCTTACCAAAGAACAAATCTTGCCTCTTTTAGAATCTTACCTCTTTTATTTACAATGGATTACTTTCTTGGCACAAAGCTTCACAAGTCAAGTAGAGTACTGCGCACTTCAGCAGCATACCTCCGCACAAATCTTCTCATTTTATTTACTTCATTTCCCAGCAATCACAGTTTCGTGTCTTGACAACGAAACCATTTGTTGGCAGAAGGGAAGACCAGGGTTCAATGCTTATCAATTGATCCATAATCGGATCCAGGAGCCTGACAGGGCTAAAAAAGGCTCAAAAATGAAAGTTCTCAGAATCAGACGAAACCAATTCCATTGCGCCCATCTCGTTGCGCTGATTCCGTCCATATATTCACTTTATCAAATGGGCACCATATTCAAGAGTTATTGCACTCTGACCATTTCCCCAAACAACTAAAAAGTCAAAAAAGAGTCAACAGTCAAAAGGTGACGTGACACTCTCTGGAGGTGACACGTGGCAATGGCAGAAGTGACATGTGGCAACATAGGCAGCAAGGTGACTAGACAATGATGGGGACCAATAGCAAGTTGACAAGTGGCATTAGTTTTCGGTAAATAAGGAAGTGCCCCGTGGCCTAGAATTGGGCTGCCATGTGGCACCTGGTGGTTGGATCGATCATTGAATGGAAAAATTGTAATGGATCTCATGGGATTCAAACACAAAACCTCTTGGTAGGCACCAAGCCTTGAGAAATGAACCAACACCAACGCGCCACATGTGTGCCTTTTTATATATAACCCACACTTTAATATATAAAGTGCAATATTGTAATATGGTGTGGAAAGGGGGGTTGGGGCTAATCCCCAACCCGTGGTCTATTCACACGCCCCTACCATAGAACCAAGCGACAGGGCATAGCACAAGGGTTACGATAGGCACCAACCCTCAGATCTTAGGGGTATCCCACAAGACCAAGGGCTATACCCTTCAAAGGCACACAAAGGTCTATCCTTGACCATCAGTCCCATGGAATGTGCCCAGGAGCCAGGAGCTTGGAGGCTATTCAAGGCCAGCACGCAGCCCAAAGGGTTGGCGCTTGTCCATATGAGATTCATATGACCTTAAAAGAGGGGTGTGCACCCAAGGAGAGGGGGCTAAGCCCTATTATTAAACATAAAGTGGGTTTTTAAGTTATATTTTTTGATTTTTATTGTTTTTAAGCCTGTAACAATGGATTTTTGCCATTATTAGGAGATATTGGGCTCTTTTTGAGCCCAGATTTTGGGAGGAAGTTGGGGAATGATAACCAACTTCAAATCTATAAAAACCAGGCCTGTTTGAGGCCATTAGGACAATCAGATCAGAGTTATGTTGAGGTAAAGCAAATCCAAAGCAATTTTTATGCAGGGAAGCTGTTGAGGAGCAGACACTTGTGGGCCATTTCTGGGAGCTACACTCAGTATTTTCCAGTTCCGTCATTTGTGTTGGATTTATGAGGTCGAGAAGAACACAGTGAGACTAGTATGAGATCCATTTTCTGTACTTTTTCTATACTTTTCAAGCATTAAATAATTAATAAAGAAGCCTCCCCCACTGAGACAAAGGCCCAAAGACGTAGGCAATTTTGTGCCGAACTTCGTTATCACTTATCTTGTTATAGTTTTCTATTCTTATTGCTTCAGTTCAGATCTATATATTGTCTTTTGGCTGCTATGTTTCCTCATTAAATTCATCCTCTTTCATTTAGCTTCTTAAATGGTTAATGAACACATGTAATTAATAACTCAACCATAGTCATTAAAATATATTTTTGGATCAACAACGCATCCAGAAAACCCCAAATACCGACCCTTTCGGAAACACTTGCGAATCAGGTGAAGTCTCACCCAAGGTAGAAGCAGGGGGGTTACATGACATAGGTGTCTATAACCAGGCTGGGACACGGATCTGTCAAAAGAGAACTTCACATAATATCCTGTTAACACTTAGGAAGTGAACATGCATTATTTTATTAACCCCACTAACACCACAGAGCATAATCTAAGACAGATAAGTGCAGTAACAACAAGCGATTATGCACCTTGAACACCTAGCACTTAGCACTTAGCACTATAAGTTAAATATAACATTCATTTACCCTTAACATAAGTAAAGTAATTAAGCAAAAATATATCTATCCATTACACATCATAATCAAAGTACTAAGAAAATTCATAACAAAAATGACACAACATAAACAAAACCATGAGACACCAGATATATGTGGCTCACCCTAGGGTGGGGTATGTCCAAAAAATGGTTTGCCTCTTTATTATTCGCCAAAATATTACATCCAGTCACTCCTGTGCACTAAGCCACATAGTCGAACTCCACACAAGACATGCGATCTATGCACTAAGCACTAGATCCTCCTTCTTTACCTTCCAAAACTAGGTCACATGCATAGAGCCATAATCTATTATCATGACACTTAGTACCTTCTACAAAATTGCGGTCGAGCACAAAGCCTTGACCATACAAATTCCTTCACACACATCACTTCTTTTTCACACAGAACTTCTTACTTCTACCCTACATTCCTCTTTATTTATACTTTAAAAGATCTTACAATAAGGCCTAAACATGGGGAAACCCATGGGCCGACATCCCATAAATCCGTTACAAAACCCTAGAGGACCCCTTACTGGGTCCACATAACCCTCAAAATAGGCGAGATCCGTGATATTAGCTCTGCTTGGGTGCTCCTACATTGACCAACGTGTCGAAGTCCAAAAGTGGGCCAAAACTGACCAAAGTTTCCCCAAAACTTGGTCGAGGGCCAACGATCGGTTACCACATGATTTCCTATCGACCTCTTCTTTATTGACCTATTATACATGTTGTCGATGTCTTTAACATGATGAACCACCTTGACCTTCAACTTCAAATTTACCTGGTCGAATCACCTCGACCTTCAACTTGCTGTCTATTATCCCCATTTTGTGGATAACTAAGGAGATGATGTCCCAAGGCCATCAGGTTGTAGATATGGAGTGCCGAGAGACTACATGACTAGCAATACTGTTTTCATATATGGAAAACCTAGTCACCACCATAGATGGTCACAGGTTTGCAGATGGAATCTACCACACCAGTTGGCTTCCAGAAGGTAGTGGGCCTTGATCCGTGAGGTACAAGTGAGTATTATGGTGAGCATCATTTCAATATTCAAGCCATTTGATTATGTTGCATCTTAGATTGCTCTAGATTTCACAATATGTTCTTGGACGCATTTCCTTTTTCCCTACTTCACCTTGGTGGTTGACATTGTTCCCTATTAAGTGGTTTTCCTTAGGAATCAGTTTGCTACTAGGAACCCCTTTCATGAGCCATCATACCATTCCTGACCATACTTACCAATTTCCATCATTATTCCCCTCCATTTCCTTATCTCTTGATATTTTAGGGTATATTGACCCAAGAAGGGGTTGTCCCTCATTCTATGGGAAGAAGGGGCTAAAGGCCCATAGGGGTTAGTGTTGCGTAAAATATAAAATCCTCATATAAACCTTCCAGATGCTTCGCCCAGGGATCACCCAAGAAAGGAATGAAACAATTATCTTTAAATAAAGGGGGCCCATAATATAAGAAAGAAATGATTGAAATGTTATTTGAAGGATATGAGGTCTCATCACAAGATGAATTATCATGTCCATGGATATCTAGTGGTATGAAATTTTCATCATCTTGTAACCAAACCAGGGAAATGACTCTCAGTTGCATGGATGCGATAAAGGGGGTCTCATCATGATCCAACCTTCTCATTTTCATTAGGGGTTACATTGCCATCACCTGGTCACTACGCCAGGGAAATTCCCTCCAATATCTCTGTTGTGAGTGAGAAATCCCCCTATGAACTAGCACTTAGCGTTTTATCATGCATAAAGAAAAGACCTAAAGATTCCTACTTTTTACCATCATCCCAAACCTAATCCCCATTATTCTTAAGCAAATACACAGTTAAAAAGATCAAGTGAACACACCTTATTTTCGGCATTTGATATCGATCCCTCTTCACACTTGGTCGCTCTTTGACTACAACTCTCCTCCCAAGGATGACCTGCATTCAAAAAGAAAAACAAAGAACTCCACATGCATTTGATCTACAGATTAATGGGTTAGAGATTTAATCAACATGTATGCAATAAACAATGAAAACCTCATATGGTGGGACGGTAAAAGTACTTCTTTATTATTAACTTCACTAAAGCAACTTACAATGATGAAGACAACCACTGCTCCATGAATCTAGTCCTGGGCTCCTCTTTTACTGTGCACCAACTGTTAACACACTTGCTTCTCTTCTTCGTTGAAATCACAAAATGGTTGCATAATCTTGGGCAAAGGGGAATACGAATTCAGGTAGATTTTCTTTACTATGATTTTCCTCCTTTCAAATGGGACCCCTACCCCTTATTTCATAGGCTAGAAGGAGCTAGGTATTTAGTAGAATGACTGGCCATGCATGGTCAAAAGGTTTATTTAACTTACCCAAAACTGTGTGTTCCGTCAACAACTTTCCATTTTTCATACTTTTGTAGGTACATGCGGGCTGTAGTGGGTCAGCTAGAGTGTACACGTGGGCTGTAGTGGAGCAGGGCGCATGGGCCTTTAAAAAGGGTGTTTTTAAGAAGATTTGTTCAGTACTAGATTGGCAAAGAAGGAATATGAGATGGCCTGATGTCAGGTAAGTATGTCTGGTGCAAATTAGGGTTATAACAAATGCCCCCTAATGTGTGAGGTCATAAGAGCATCTGATGGCCGAAATACATTATCAATCTTTATCAACGTACCAAACCGGTGAGCCCAGGGACCAGAATTCAGGAGGTGCCATCTGCAAAATAACAATTGTCTCACCGAGGTGGGCATACCAATGCTTAGAATGAAATAAAATCATGGCTACCAATCAAATACACTGTAGATCCATGTCATATAACTATATAAAGTGTAGCCATGAGAAATACACAACGGATATACATCTCAAAATAAAAAAGATATACATGCATAGTATCTATATTCTAAAATATGATAAGGCCTGATGGTTGGAGATGATGTCTTCAGAGCTCGAGCACCAACTTCAAAATATTCAAAACTCAGGTAGGAGTGTAATATGAGTGTACGACTTCACTACCCAGAGGTCTTCGACGACTCGTCGATCATGGACTAGAGGATATTGATGATCAGACTGGAGGATTCATTCATTTTGAACAAAGACTTGATTGGACTTTCGGGATGGCTGGGCATGAGGGCAAGAGACAAACTGCAGATGGGCCAACTTAGGCTTGGTAAAAAATTCCCTTAGACAATAACATGACAAATGATGAGACTTAGGCAACATGGCGTTGACATAAGTTCATGATGCAGGAGGCAACACAAACTCTCCATATGTTTGGAATAATAACCAAACAGAGGAGGACACAACTCTATGTAGCGAGAACAACTTCCTAAGGTCATATTAAATCCCAGAGCTTGAAGAAAAAACTGAAGGATGTGCTTTGTCCAAGGGCGACTCATTGTGCTGCCAATAAAAAGAAAATACTCTTCCCTTCCTCTTTTTGGGGTATATTTGATTTTTTTTGGTCTTTTTCAATAATTTTGGAAAACTTGAAAAAGAATAAAATAATTCTACATTACAAAGGCGGAACGAGTGTCACAAACATACTAGTTCCAGGCGCAAGGAAAATACTGATGTTCAGAGCAAGGACATTCAGAAAAATCCCTCATGGGGCCAAAGGTGTCAATATGCAAAGGCAAAGTGCTATAGGGCTTGCATATAAGACATGCTTCATATGGTTCAGTTGAGAGTAACATGGATCTGGCATTAGGCCAAAGACGCAGGTATGCAACTGTGGTTAAAAAAACACATAATGGTAATGTCCTTTGATGTACTTTTAACGAGACTAGAGAAGGTAAGCTCGGTGGTTTTTCATTTTTAGAGAGTCTGAAAAAACGTAAAAGGAGACTCCACTGAGGTACATTTTTCGAAGATAGTCTAGTCGGATCGAAAAATCGGTAAACTAGTACCGACCAGACATCTATTCAAAACCATTTTAACGAGTGTGATAAAGACAAGTTCACTCGACAATTTTTTCATTTTTAAGGAATCTGAAAAAAGCTTAACTATGGACTCCATCAGGAATGTTCTTCTGGACCATTTTAACGAGTGTGAAAGAATAAGGTCACTCAACGATCTTTTCAATTTTAGGGAGTCTAGAAAGAGCTTAACTATGGACTCCATGGGGGTTCCTTTTTTGTAATTTTAGTCCCTCAGGCCCAAAAAAGGGTTAAAGTTACACCTGAGAATACTCTTCTAGAGAACTGAAGTTTCTAGAGTATACCTTTGTTCATACATTTGACCATCCAGACCAAAAAAGGGGTAAAATACCACCAGACAAACGTGCCTTCAAATTTTAGTTTAACGAGCGTGAAAGACAACAAGATAGCTCGACAATATTTTCATGTCTTAAAGGGTTTGAAAAGGGCTTAAAAGAAGACCCGTGGGGGCTACGACTCATGTATCAAACTGGTTTAGGTAGAGCCCATTGCTAGGCTCAGACCAAGAGTCTGTTCGATAGTCAACTTGGGAACTCTCCCAAAAGGGAAGAAAACACAAACCACAGTGTAAGTCCTCCCGCGATATAGAAATTGTAGTCATGGCTTCAAGGATAACCTTATCTGAAGGCAATTCAAAATATGAGAAATCATGCAAACGAGTGTCGACAGTCCCAAAGGGTGAAGTAAACTGACCATACTCCATATGACGATGGAGGTTCTGTCCATTACTGGCAAAGTCTATTAGCGAAGAATCACAAGCATGAGGGCTTGATGATCTACAAACAACGAGATCAAACTCAAAAGGAGACTCAAGATTACTTGGACCAAGAGGGGGAAGCTAGGGCTCCCATGTGCCCACTGGGTAAACCAAAGGATCAATTGTTGAGACCAAGTCTTGGGAAGGAAAACATGATTTCATAGGTTCCTGCTCAGAACCAATTGAACATCGAGGATAAGATGCCACATAATTAACCCGTGGTGGGGTAGAGTCTACATGAATGCTAGGAACATATAAAGGGGTATTTTGAAATAATGCCAAATTAGGATGGTGATTATCATATGCTAACTGGTCGATAGTGAAAATGCTTCCATTGTGAGGGAAATGCATCACCCATAAGATCATAGACACCACATCATTCATAGCATATACATAATCACACCCGAGAAGCATATTGAAATCTAATGGGCCTTGCACCACTATAACATCGACACGGAAAATCTTCCCACCTAACGAGATAGGAAACTATGGAAGAACCCCCAAATATTCACTAGGAGGTCTATCAAAATCCAACAACTCATGTGAAGCAGACACAAGCTCGGGAGAACCCAATACTTTCCAAACCAAGGAGGATAAAATACTTGCCGAGGCTCCTTCATCCACAATACATCGATAAATGTTTGTTGAATTAACTTCAACCCTTATTTGAAAAGGTGTGAGAAAAGGAATATGGGGCTCAACAAGGTCATTCCAATCAAAGGAAACCATCCTAGGGCTTAGAGAGGGTGTGCTCGGAACGAGCAGAATGCCCCCTTGTTCTGGAAGTATTGAACCGAAAATGCTAAAAACATAGTCGGTAGACACGTCACTCCCCAAAAGAAGAGTGGGATCATCTGATGACTGCATCGGCATGACCACTTTCACAGCCAATGGATGAATAGGCTATGAGACTACATGGTCTAAAGGCACCTCACTCCCCAAAAGAGGAGTGGGATCAACCGATGATTGCATTGGCATGACCACTTTCGCAACCAATGGATGAATAGGATATGAAACTACATGTTCTAAAGGCACCTCACCCCCCAAAAGAGGAGTGGAATCAGCCGATGACTGCATCGACATGACCACTTTCCCAACCAATGGATGAATAGGTTGCGAGACTACAAGGTCTAAAGGCACCTCACCCCTCAAAAGAGGAGTGGGATCAATCGATGACTGCATTGATGTGACCACTTTCGCAACCAAAGGTTTCATAGGCTGAGATACTACAAGGTCTAGTGGCACCTCACCCCTCAAAAGAGGAGTGGGATCAGTTGATGACTGCATCGGCGTGACCACTTTCTCAACCAAAGGTTGAATAGACTGTGAGGAAACCTAAGAAGACTCAGAATTAGAAGAGCTTGCAGATAGGGACCACAATATTTGTACCTCTGGAATGCCAGGGCACATATGAGTAAGGTGATATCCCTTGCAAAGCTTACAAGGGAACTTAGGCTTATGTCTTATCCATCTAGGTTTCTGAAAATAATCAATGCCACTAGCATGAATAACAGTCACTGGTTGCACATCTCCAACATTACTTGCAGAGGCTAGTGATGGGTCGATAACTTGACTTGTAGAGGCTACAGACCTATTACCAGTATGACTAGTAGTGACTGGACTCTTCCCCCTAGCATGACTTGCAGAGGGTGGGTGTGTGCCCCCAGCATAAATTGCAGAGGATGGGTGCTGGTCTTCAACGTGACTTGTAGATGTTGTCGATTGATCTCCAACATGACTCACAAAGGTTGGTGATTTCTTCTTCCTATTCTTCCTCTTTCTATTTCGTTTAGACTTCTGGTTACTAGTAATTTTACTTTCACCAGAGGCGGGAGAAGGAGGAGGAGAAGACTTTGTTGATGAAGGAACATCAACATTATGCCCATGACATAAAGTGCTTAACTAGGAAGCGTCAAGAGAATTTGGGACATTTGGAATGGTACCCAACCAAACCGGTAGTCCCACATTCAACCCAGGAATGTACAAAGTGGCCATCAAAGGGACACTAACATTTCCGAAGAAGGAAAAAGCACAAGAATCCCCTTATGAAGGGGTTCCTTGGTTGGTATCATCAGAAACTTTAGCCATGAAAATCTTATGCACATGTTCTCCCCTTGCGGGATCGTTCAAGTCCATAAAAGTCTCACACAATGACTCTGGCAAATTAGTGTTATCAAAACAACACCTATAAAGAGGTGGCTCCATGTTTCTAAGTGAAAGACCGAAAAAGTCCTCACGACCGACGGAGTGGGTGGTCTACCACCCTAGGTCAAAGACCCAAAGCCATGACTGACTAACTCACTATGGAAAACTAGGTAGCACAGAGAACACACTAGAAAAAAGTCCATACGAGATAAAACAAGCACTTACTAAACTAGTTGGAAGAACAATTACAACAACCAACACTAGAGAAAATTACTAGTGCAAGTGCAACTCGAATACGGAAGCACCCTCCAGGTATACTCTGCAAAGTGTGGCCCGATGTCTATCCTAGGTACTGCGGTCTACCCTCATAGTCACCTGTGTAAGTCCCTAAAATGATGGCAACTAGGTTGCCAGTGTGTGAACAGTCACCAGGGAGGTACAGTCGACAGTCGGGTGGACCCCAATGAGTAGGGTATCAAGCTCGAAACTTGTCAAGGGTATCGAAAGAAAGTGGTCTGAAAGACAACTGAGGACCTCGAACGTATTAGAGACCCACGAAGCTCTGTGGAAAATGAAATCGACGGAATCCCAAAACAAGCCCTCTATATGCATTCCCCACTACGCTTGGTCTAGCTTTGGAGGGGTTATCTCCGCTACCTTTCCACACAGGAACTTGTGTTTAGCCCCTGTGTTAGAGGGGGGTCCCAGATAACTTTCACAATACTGGACTTTTAACACTCTAGCATAGACTCTTATGTATGTTTTGCAACCTTGAAGAGTTTCCTCTCCAACCTAAATCAAGGCTCTAGCCTAGACTAGTTGATGGACCATACAATATAAAGTCTAGTTGATTTTAATTAATCGTTATTTTTTTATGGATTGTCTTAAGTCAAAGTTTATGAAAGTGAAACTAGTGATGTTTTTAGAGACGAAAGAAAAGATAAACAGAAAGCTGGAAACAAAAACTTCTTCTTGACACAATTCTTAATCAACTTTTCAAACTATTTTTTTTTTCTAATATCTTTGAACAACAACCCAAAACAAGATTTCGCTCGACTATGAGCTACTTATTTTCTTAATTAAACAACCAAGAACTTATGAAAGCAAAACTTTTCCTAGTTATTAATGCAAACCAACAACTACTTAACCAATTCAAGAATTTTTTTTTTTTTTTTTTATTTAATGCTCGCTAAGCAAAAAGGAAAAATGATGACAAGTAAAGACCAAGAAAACTTCTGGCCTAAGAACAGATCGCAAAGAGTTACTGACAATAACACACAAGCTGATGAAAGCAGACTCTCACACTTGTCTAAAAACCCTATGAAAGAAAAATTTTGAGGAAAACTTTTTTTTAATGAAAAAGAAAGCTATTGCTGTGATCATACCTAAGTTGTCGATTGCTGTGATAGAGACCAAGAAACCTGAGAGGTATAACTCTTGACAAGGAAAATGATGAATGCCTCTCAAACAAAAATTTTCTCAACAGGCACGCAACTGACAGTCCAATAGCTAGTGTGTGTGCACGAGCTGTAAAATGTTAGGGCGCGTGTACACGCATGAAGACCTTATGCAGGCCGCGTGTACACGCATGAAGACCTTATGCAGGCCGCGTGTACCTCTGCAACTCTTAAAAATTGAAAAGATAAGCAATCAAACACTGGTAGAGACTACTAGTATTGAGAACCAGAATCTCTTGAAGACTCAGAAACTTACTTTGTCAGAAAAGAAAAACAATTCAAGGACAATTTCATATAACAAAACCAATCTGAGGTGGTACCTAAGCTACAAACTGCAAAAACAGAGACCATAATGAGTTTCAAAAAACCCCTGATAAGGATCAGTTCTGACAGGGAAGAGGATGACTGCCTCTTTACTGAAAAAAAATTGAACTTAGCCATGCTACTATCACTTCATCAACTAGTGTGTCCACACGGGTTGTGTGAAGGTTGGGCACGTGTACACGCATGCAGGCCTTATACAGGCTGCATGTACCTCTGTGACTTCCCGAAATGAAAATGAATCCAAGAAAATAAAGGTGATGAAACCAATTTAAAACAACCAAAAAGTATCCCCAGAAAACCCGAGAGATCCCCAGTATGGTTGCCAATTCTGTTGTGAGTGGGAAATCCCCCTAGACCTAATCCCCATTATTCTTAAGCAAATACATAGTTAAGAAGATAAAGTGAACATACCTTATTTCCGGTGTTTGATATCGATCCCTCTTCACGCTTGGTCGCTCTTTGACTGCAACTCTCCTCCCAAGGCTGACCTGCATTCACAAAAGACAAACAAAGAACTCCACATGCATTCGATGTACGGATTAATGGGTTAGATATTTAATCAACATGTACGCAATAAACAATGAAAACCTCATATGGTGGGACATGAAAAGCACTTCTTTATTATTAAGTTCACTAAAGCAACTTAAAATGATGAAGATAGCCCCTGCTCCACGATTCTAGTCTTGGGATCCTCTTTTACTATGCACCAACTACTAACACACTTTCTTCTCTTCTTCGTTGAAATCACAAAATGGTTGTAGAATCTTGGGCAAAGGGGAATACGAATTTGGGTAGAGTTTCTTTACTATGATTTTCCTCCTTTCAAATGGGACCCCTACCCCTTCTTTTATAGGTTAGAAGGAACTAGGTATTTAGTTGAATGACTAGCCATGCATGGTCGAAAGGTTTAGTTAACTTACCCAAAACTGTGTGTTCCATCAACAACTTTCCATTTTTCGTGCTTTTGTAGGTACACACGGGCTGTAGTGGGTTAGCTAGAGTGTACACGCAGGCTGTAGTGGAGTAGGGCATGTGGGCCTTCAAAAAGGGTGTTTTTAAGAAGAGTTGTTTAGTACTGGCTTGGAAAAAAAGGCATATGAGATGGCCCGATGTTAGGTAAGTATGTTTGGTGAAAATTAAGGTTATAACACTCTCCTTATGCTATTATGAAAGAAAATATAAAGAAATAAATATAAAAGGCAATTGATGGGCTTGGAAAAAGTGCATTGCGGACGAAGGTACCACAAACCCTCTACAAAGGCACCCATGAATGAGACACTATGACCCATTGTATGTCATGTGCCTTATTCCCATTGAGTCTTGACCCCATCCACCTCATACACTTTAAATGGCTTAGAGAGGGACCTCTTGGAAGCTATTCTTGACCTAGGGAAAGATCTACCCAATAGGACTCCTCATCAACCCTCCCATATTTAAGCTTGACAAGTCACATAGTGTCTTTGAGATGTTAATTGTTTGATATAGTGATCTTTGATGCACATTCTTATATGGATTATTTATTGATTGGATTCACTTATCATGATGTTATGACTGGATATCCTTGGAGGGCATGTTCAATTGTCTTTGCAGGACCTAACTGGTGGATAATTTTGGGAGAACAAGACTAGCTTGGGATTCCATGGGGATACAAGCCCACAAGTTGGATGCTAGAGGCCTACATGCTAGATGAAAGAGATTAGAATTGGATGAGCTTGATGATTACTTGGATGACCTAGCCCACCCCTTACTTTCCAAATGATTTTCCTAGCAGTGGCAAAATGTTCCACTTTTGAGCGTGATGGTGCAACCCCCCTTCCCTCCTAGGGGTTGCTTGATATCCCGGTCTTGGATCTTCAAATACTAAGCCAGATAAAATCATTGGGCCTTCAATAGACCCTAAAAAATTGACACATAGGTCCATTTTATGTTACATGTAGGTTCAAATTCCCCATGACCATGCTCTCTAACACTTATGGAAACACCAATTTGCGAGTACTAGCTTTCGTGCTAGAATTGTTCTCCAATATGACCACAGGATGTGACCGTGGGCCATCTCCCTTCACGTATTCACTCTTCAGAGATTTTTCAATTAGTTGAATCCTTTTCCTCAGACTCCGGATCCAAAAAATCACCCAAACCAGATCTATGGTCTGCGCTTCTCTGACATCCAATGACTGTGATCTACTTCGATACTCCGGCCTTCGGGAGTTTCGAGTGTTACAACACCTTTTTATTCCAGAGTGTTCTGTACCCAAAGATTCAAATCCATACTTTACTCTACTTTAGGTGACTTATGGTCAACTCTCCTCCACATCCTTTCTCCTGGAGTATCAATCCTTCGAAGTGACAGATCTTCTGCCACACGTCCTATTCCGATGGATGGCTCTGATGAACTCTAACACTTTGACCTTTGAAAGTTCTCATGCCTCCATTCTTCACTTTCCTCTGGAGTGAATTTTCTCTAGAGTAAATCTCCAGTCTCCACATGTTCCTCTACTCATCAATGAATCCTATTGACTCTGAACTTTAGGACTTTTGATCCTCAGAAACTTACTCAGAAATTTCCCCGGAGTGTTCTATCGCTGGACTGACAGATTTGTCATCACATGTTCCAACCATAGATGACTAGGATGATTCCTTAAATTTGGAGCTTTAGATGACTTCTGGTCAATGAATCCACTTCCTCCTTTACCTTTTCCTCTGTAGTATGCACTTCCAGACTCCAAGATCTAATAATGTGTGTCCCTTTCAGATCGGTGGCCACAATTTACTTCGACAGTTTGGGCTTCAGGAGTTTTGGCTTCAGCACTCTCGTTTTCCTCTGGAGCGCTCTTCTCTGGAGTACATGGATATCTTCCACGTGTCCTTCATCATATTGATGGCCTTGATGGACTTCGCTACTTCACAACTTCAGGAGTTTTGATCTTTGCTCTGTAAAATATTCTGAAGCTTTGCCTCCTAGACTCTTTGATCTGCTGCCACATATCCTCCTTGATACCAACAATGTAGATTCACTTCGCAGCTATGGGATTTTGAAAATACCATACTTACAACAACTTCAAACCTCCAAACACTTGGAGTGACGAAGGACTCCAAGACTAATCTCCTTGCAACTCTTCCCAGATCTAACTGTCTGGAACGATTCTGCTTCCTCCTGAATGAATCTTTCTCGTTAATTTGGGGAATCTTAAAGGGCTCCTCCCTATTGATTAATTCTCTCCTCTATCTCTCCTGAACTTTTTATTCTTAAAACCTCTAACTCCCCAGAGCATTTCTTTGACACTTAGTCGAATTTTGACTTCCGTGCACACCTTGCAACAAGTCTCCTTCCACGACTCAACTTCTTTGTGAGTGACTATGCACGCCTTGCAACAGGTCTTTACTCAACTCAATTTCTCCTCCTGAACAATAGAACTTAAGTATGTGTCTGCCTGTGCACACCTTGTGAGATATTCTACACTTTGTCTCAAACAAAGCTTCAAGCTACGCCTCCTGAATTTCCGAGTCAAAAGATTCTGTCACACACTTCTTGCGAACACTTTTCACTCCTTGCAAATAAAAGTTCAAGTTATCTCTTCTGATCTTCCGAGCTGGAAAAAACTCTGTCAACGCACACCTTGCGGACACTATGCACTCCTTGCACAGGCTCGTAGTAGATAAACAATTGAAACTTATCTAAACTCTCACAGATTCATACATTCAACCATGTAATGCATTCATAACATAATAACAAGTAATAACAAAGAAATACAATTAAACAACAATCCTACCATTCATTCATTTAGATAGACACAATAATAGCAACATCAGACATTTGGGATCAATGCTTCTCTGTTATTTTCATTCAAATGAAATGTACATGGGATCATACACTCTGATAAGTTCCAACAATCTTTAGCTACAATAATCTTCAACAGAAATAACATTCAACAAAAATAACCTTCAATAGCCTCATTTGGGAAACACCACATTTATTTTCCTCTTAAATGTTCCCCAATCTTTTCTATACTGCGCACTTCACCTAGGATCATAGTGCTGGACCTGCAATCTACAAAAATTCCTTCTAGGTTCCTGCATCCACTTATTAGTCCAAAAACTCTTTCTATGCATAGGAAAAACATATCTTTCTTCATTTCCATTAAATTTACTCAAATCAAATCTTTCTTTCAAGTGTGCCCTAGCCTTCAAACTAGGACAAAATCTATTAAACATACTTAAATTCATGCTTTTAGAACAATTTTTTTTTCACTTATCTTTCTCTTACCAAAGAGAAAATATTGCCTCTTTTATAATCTTACATCTTTTCTTCATAATAGATTACTTTATTGGCACAAAGCGTCGCAAGTCAAGTAGAGTACTAGGCACTTCAGCAACAGACCTCCGCACAATTTTTTTTTTCTTTACTTCAATTCCCAACAATCACAGTTTCATGTCCCAGCAATATAACCATTTTTTGGCACAAGGGAAGACCTAGGGTTCAATTCTTAACAATGCACCAAACAAACCCTGACTACCGGCCCTTTCGACAACACCTGTAAAGAAGGCAATGTCTCACCCAAGGTAGAAGCAGGGGGGGTTATAGGACGCAGGTGTCTGTAACCAGGTTGGGACATAGATCTGTGATAAGAGCACTTCACATAATATTTTTTTAAATCTTAGGAAGTGAATATGCATTAGTTTATTAACCTAGCTAACACCGTAGAGCATAATCAAAGACATATAAGCGCAGTAACAACAAGCGATTATGCACCTTGAACACCTAACACTTAGCACTTAGCACTATAAGTTAAATCTAACATTCATTTACCCTTAACATAAGTAAAGTACTTAAGCAACAAAATATCTATCCATTACACATCATAGTCAAAGTACTAAGAAAATTCATAACAAAAATGACACAACACAAAGAAAACCACGAGACACCAGAGATACGTGGTTCACCCTAGGGTGGGGCTACGTCCACAAACCGGTTTGCCTCTTTATTATTCGCCAAAATATTACATTGAGTCACTCCTGTGCACTAATGCACTAAGCCATAGAGTCGAACTCCGCACAAGACAGGAGATCTGCACACTAAGTGCTAGATCCTCCTTCTTTACCTTCCAAAACTAGGTCACATGCACAGAGCCACAATCTCTTATCACGACACTTAGCACCTTCTAAAAAATCGCATTCGAGCACAAAGCCTCAACCATACACATTCCTTCGCATGCACCACTTCTTTTTCACACATAAATTCTTACTTCTACCCTACATTCCTCTTTATTTATACTTTACAAGATCTTAAAATAAGCCCTAAACATGGGGAAAACCCATGGGCCAACATCCCATAAACCCATTACAAAACCCTAGAAGACCCCTTACTGGGTCCACATAACCTTTAAAATAGGTGAGATCCATGATCTCAGCTCCACCTAGGCACTCCTACTTCGAACAACGTGTCGAAGTCCAAAAGTGGGACAAAACTGACCAAAGTTTCCCCAAAAATTGGTCGAAGGCCAAAAGTCATTTACCACATGATTTCCTATCGACTTCTTATCTATTTACCTCTTCTACTTGTTGTCAATGTATTTACCATGATGATCCACCTCGACCTTTGACTTTGAATTTACCCGGTTGAATCACCTTGACCTTCAACTTGCTGTCTATTATCCCTATTATGTGGATAACTAAGGAGATGATGTCTCAAGGCCATCAGGTTGTAGATATGGAGTGCCAAGAGACTACATGACTAGAAATACCTTTTTCATATATGGAAAACTGATTCACCACTATAGATGGTCGCAAGTTTTCATATGGCATCTACCACACCAGATGGCTTCCGGAAGGTAGTGGGCCTTGATCCATGAGGTACAAGTTAGTATTATGGTGAGCATCATTTCAATATTCGCGCCATTTGATTATGTTGCATCTTAGATTTCTCTAGATTTCACGATATATTCTTGGACATTATGCATTTTTCCTTGCTTCACCTTGGTGGTTGACATTATGCCCTAGTAAGTGGTTTTCCTTGGGAATCGATTTGCTACTAGGAACCCCCTTAATGAGCCATCGTACCATTCCTGGACATAATTATCACTTTCCATCATTATTCCCCTCCACTTCCTTATCTCTTGGTATTTTAGGGTATATTGACCCAAGAATGGGTTGTCCCTGATTCTATGGGAAGAAGGGGCTAAAGGCCCAGAGGGGTTAGTGTTGGGTAAAATATAAAAGTCTCATATAAACCTTCCAGATGCTTCGCCCAAGGATCACCCAAGAAAGCAATGAAACAATTATCTTTAAATAAAGGGGACCCATAATATAAGAAAGAAATGATTGAAAGGTTATTTGAAGGATAGGAAGTCTCATCACAAGCCGACCTATCATGTCCATGGATATGTAGTGGTATGCCATTGTCATCATCTAGTCACCAAACTAGGGAAATGACTCTCAGTTGCATGGATGTGAGAAAGAGGGTCTCACCACGAGCCAACCTTCTCATTTCCATTAGGGGTGACATTTCCATCACATGGTCACTAAGTTAGGGAAGTGACCTTCAATATCTCCTTATGCTATTATGAAAGAAAATATAAAGAAAGAAATATAAAAGGCAATTGATGGGCTTGGAAAAAGTGCATTGCGGAAGAAGGTACCAGACACCCTCTACAAAGGCACCCATGTATGAGAAACTACGAACCATTGTAAGTCATGAGCCCTATTCTCATTGAGTCTTGATCCCATCCACCTCATACAATTTACATGGCTTAGAGAGGGACCTCCTGGAATTTCTTCTTGACCTAGGGAAAGATCTACCCAATAGGACACCTCGTCATCCCTCCCATATTTAAGCTTTTCAAGTCACATGGTGTCTTTGAGATGTTAATTGTTTGATATATTGATATTTGATGCACATGATTATATGGCTTATTTATTGATTGGATTCACTTATCATGATGTTATGACTAGAGATCCTTGGAGGGTGTGTTCATTTGTCTTTGCAAGACCTAGTTGGTGGATATTTTTGGGAGAACAAGCCTATCTTGGGATTCCATGGGGATACAAGCCCACAGGTTGGATGCTAGAGGCCTACATGGTAGATGAGAGAGATCAAAATTGGAATTCCTTTATTATTACTTTGATGGCTTAGCCCACCCCTTACTTGCCAAACAATTTTCCAAGGAGTGGCAAAACATTCCACTTTTGAGCTTGATGGTGAAACCCCCCTTCCCTCCTAGGGGTTGCTTGACCTCCCGGTTTTGGATCTTCAAATACTAAGCCAGATAATCTCCTCAAGCATTCAATACACCTTGAACAATTGACACACAGGTCCCTTTGATTTTACCTGCAGGTTCAAATTCCCCGCCACCCTACTCTCTGAGGCTTCTGGCAACACCAATTTGTGAGTACTAGCTCCCATGCTAGACTCCTTCTCCAATATAACCACATGATTTGACCATGGGTCAACTCCCTTGACGTCTTCACTCTTCAGAGCTTTTGCAAGTAGTTGACTCCTTTCACCTGGACTCCAGATCTGCGAAATCACCTAGACTAGATCTATGGTCCATGCTTCTCTGACAACCAACGATTGTGATCTACCTCGGGACTCTAGCCTTCAGGCATTTTGAGTGTTACAACACATTTTTATTCCAAAGTGCTCTATACCCGGAGCTTCAGATCAAGTGCCACATACTCCTCTTGATCGATGGTTGAGATCCTTCCTTTACTCCACTTCAGGCGACTGATGGTCAATGCTCCTCCACATCCTTTCTCCTAGAGTATCAATCCTCTGAAGTGGCAGATCTCCCACCACATGTCCTATTCCGATGGACGAATTTGATGAACTCCGACGCTCTGACCTTCGGGAGTTCTCGTGCTTCCACTCTTCACTTTCCTCTGGAGTGAATTTTCTCCAGAGTAAATCTACACTCTCCACATGTTCCTCTACTCATCAACGACTCCTATTGGCTTTGGACTTCGAGACTTTTGACCCTTAGAAACTTACTCAAAAATTTCCTCAGAGTGTTCTATCTTCAGACTAACAGATCTATCACCATATGTTCCAACCACAGACGACTAGGATGATTCATTACCTTTGGAGCTTCAGACAACTTCTGGTCAATGAATCCACTTAATCCTTTCTCTTTTCCTCTGGAGTATGCGCTTCTAGACTGTAATGACCCTTTTCTTATTCCTATGAATAATTTCATAAATAAACCTAAACATGGGCTAAATTATAATTAATTATTATATAACCTTAATTGATTACAAGTTATTAATTAATTGTTTTGATTATACTTAGCTGAAGTATGATTAACTCCTTGATTAGGGGTTAAGGAATGAGTAATTATTAAATAAGACATTAAATGATTAATTATTAAATTAGTGGTTAGTGATTAATTGATTATTAATTAAAGTAATTGATTAATGTATTAAAAA
>SNQJ01S0017977.1:273630-332664 GCA_010110895.2 Picea sitchensis | reverse complement strand
TCTAAGCCAGTTTGAGGCAGAGGAGCTGTTGAGGTAGAGATGCTGTCGGACGATTTCTGAGAGTTCGGTATATCCGTTTCAGGTGCCGTAAGTTGTGCAAGATTCTAGAGATCATGGAGAACAATACCAGATCAGTCTAGGAGCCAATCGGCAATTGTAAAGATGTACTAATAAACTTTCAAAAAGAAATCAAGAAGCCTCCCACAAGAGAAAAGGCCCGGAGACGTAGGCAAAGTTGCCGAACTCCGTTATCAAACTTGTGCTTTATGGTTTGCTGTTTTCATTCCATTTCAGATTTGCAATTATGTTGATGGCTGTATAATTAATTCTCTTTCCTCGCTCTTTCATTAAAGTTTCCCAATGGTTATTTAATGCATGCTAAATAAACTCAACCATAAGTCATTCGAAAAATCCTGACGGATCAATTCCGGACCCCCCCTTCCATTAAAAACAGACCAGTCGGGGGGGTCCGGAATTCAATCTCAGCCATTGATGAAAGCGCTGGTGCTTTGGCGGTTCATATGTGTGCCTTCATTATCTCTGATTCTAGACCCCCCCCACCGTTAAAACAAGAAAAGTCGAGGGGGTCCGGAATCCACTGTCAGCCGTTGATCTACGCGTCGCTAGATCGACCGCCGATCTAAGTGCGTTCTTTATTCTCCAGGCGCGAATGCAGCAAAAACTTAGGCTTTAGCGCTTTTTGTGGGTTTTGTGTGATACTTCCCTTGATTTTGTCTGCATGGGGTTAGGAAACACCACTCTGCGTCAACAATCATGAATTTTCTTTTCTTTTCCTTTCCTTGAAAATAATTTGCAGAAATGAAATATTATTTGCAAACCAAAATACACCCAGAGTGGAAAAATTTCCAGTCACTAGATGATACTATGGATTATAGGGTTATACCAGTGGCTCCACCTAGGGATGGAAGCTTCTTTCAGGAGGTGTCAAGAACCACAGACCTTTGAACATGCCGACCGATGCTTTATCCATTGGGCGGATCCCAAAACCTTATTCTACAAACTGTACCTGTTTGATCTTGCAACTGAAAACAAATTAAAAGGAATGCTGCTGAAAAAACGGATGCTCAGAATGTTGAGGTTATTCAAATTCTCCTACCTACCCTATGCTACTGATAATTTTGTTAAATCAAATAATACAAAAATGCCAATGAAGCCAATCAAGTAGCTGCTAAGACCAGTGGACTGCTTGACTTCTTGTTTGCACAGCCAAAAAGGCATCCCGACCCTTTGCCCATAGATTCAAAACTGCAAAGTGTAATGGCCGCTGCTGAAAACATGATTGATCAATATTGAAGAACCAAAGTAATGCCAGAGATAGATTGAGGCTCTATAGTGAAAAAATTCTCCATATAGGTAGCTATAGGATCAAGGTAGAAATTACATGTTCCTTGATTTTTGGATTCTGCCAAGTAAGTGACATGCTCTGGCACTGTATCTATGTTATTTTCATCCTCATGCATTTCCTGACATGGCTGCAACTTTTTTGATGGGTTTTGAAATGATGTTTCTGCTGAACACACCCCTGTAGCTGATTGTAGACCTCGACAATCTTGAAGAACCAAAGTAATGCCAGAGATAGATTGAGGCTCTAGAGTGAAAAAATTCTCCATATAGGTAGCTATAGGATCAAGGTAGAAATGATATGTTCCTTGATTTTTGGATTCTGCCAAGTAAGAGACATGCTCTGGCACTGTATCTATGTTATTTTCATCCTCATGCATTTCCTGACATGGCTGCAACTTTTCTGATGGGTTTTGAAATGATGTTTCTGCTGAACACACCCCTGTAGCTGACTGTCTTATCATATCCATATCATAACAACTTTTTATCCCATGGCTGGATGATGGAAAATGACTTTGACAACACAGGTCATCCAATCGATCAACTATTGGATCCTGAAAAGACTGACAAGATTGTTGCATTGATTTAAATGAAATTTCCTGACTGTTTATGTATTCATCCTTCAACACTTGTTCAAGAGTCTCCTTCAAAATTTGAAATGAATTAAAGCATAATGGTACAGAGTTGTTTTGGATTAACTCACAATTTGTCTCAAGCTTTAAGCTTTCATTTGAAATTTGAAAATCAAAGTAGGTAAAGGGCTGCAATTCTGGGTTTAGAACAACCTCCACATCAACACTAGCATCTTCACCTAGTTGATCAAAACATTCTCCCTCTTTACCATTGACAACTTGTTTACAATTTCCTCTCAAAAATTGAAAAGAAGAGAGACATAAGGGCAAAGATCTTTCCCTTACTTTGAAATTTTCTGCCTCTTCCTCCTCACTGTCATGAATGTTGTGCAAGGGCTGATTGTCATATCTAAAATGTAAATGATCTTTTTCCTCCCATTCATATGTGGCTGATTTCTTTGAACAATCCACCTCTATTTTAGACTCATG
This sequence comes from Picea sitchensis, assembly GCA_010110895.2. Classification (NCBI taxonomy): domain Eukaryota; kingdom Viridiplantae; phylum Streptophyta; class Pinopsida; order Pinales; family Pinaceae; genus Picea; species Picea sitchensis. The sequence goes on along the minus strand of SNQJ01S0017977.1, from coordinate 330,241 downwards.
ATCATCATCATACTGATCATACTTGGGTGGATTATCCAAGTAGGGAATGCCATCAAACATGCACATCATATCAGCTGATGGCTCTTCAACAAGATGAGTTGGAACTTTATCTTTGACTGTGTTGTGAATTGAATACATGAAAGAATAATTATCCAAACCATAGTACCAAGGATGAACAAAACAATGTTCGGGAACAATGACATTTTCTTTCTCTGAAATCAAAGGAACATGATGTATTTGGACAACACGTTCATCTTTTCTATTGATCCACTGCATCATCTCTTCCATGGCACTGGCCAAAATATCCAGTTTAGCTTCTGATGACTTCAACTGCTCCTTTTCTTTGTTCTTTACTTTTGACCTTTTGATCAGCAAGTTGGCCTCCACATCAACTGCAACCTTTTTCATTTCTTCAATACTTACAGTGTTCCTTTCTCTTAACTGAAATGTCATCTCAGGATCGAAGGCATATGGGTAATGCAAGTGAACTGATCCTAGGGGTGGCCTTATATCAGCAGGTATTGCATGATATACTTTATTGAATCTAGATGAAAACTGATGTATTGTCTCCCTAGGCTTTCTTTTCAAGTGGTCATATTCTTCTAAGATGAGGAAAACATTTCCCATGACCACCCATCTATCTAGAAAAGCTTGCATAAATTCATGAAAATTTCTGATATTTGCAGCTGGGAGGTTTTTAAACCAATTTTTAACTTTGCCTTGAAAAGACAAGGCAAACATCCTAATATAGACATCGTCATATTCAACCTCATAAAGGTCAATGAAATATTCAAACCTATGGATGTGTTTCTCAACAGTAATATTGGCATTCTCTCCATCAAACCTGGGTAGATTATTGGTGTAATTTGCAGGGAGGTCATGGAGGATAGGAGGAAAATCTAGGGGCTTGTACCTGTCTGGGATTTTTGCAGGTACAGGAGGTGAAGCAAGAGGCTTACGACCATCTGGAGGTTTGGCAAGAGTAGGAGATAAAGCAGGAGGCTTATGTCTCACTAGTATTTCTACAGGTGCATCTAGGATGTGCACAGGTGTATGAGTATGTACATAATCTACAATTTGGGATCTGATCTCTTGAGTCTCTCCAGGTTGAAAATGATCATCCTGAATTTCAACAATATACTCTGGACTAGGATCATGATAAGAGAGAAAGTAATTGCAGATGAAACCAATAATATCATGAATATAATTTGAGCTTGAGTACCTGGTCTTTCTAGGCTGCTTGGCCATGCTTTAGGTTCTTCCTCCAGTGGAGTCTTTGAGTTAGCACGGTCTGGAGCTAATTGGAGTCGCTAGGTGAATGATCTCAGCCTTCTTGTGTCCGGTCACTGTCCACCATCAGTGATCAAATATGGAACTTTGAAGTGTACTACTAGAGAAATTCCCCAGTATGGTCGACATTCTATTAGCGCTCTATAATTTTCCCAAGGCTGCGTAGGCAATCACAAAGGCAACATAAAAACCACTTCGAGTCTTGTATCTAGCCCTCCAAGACTCAGAGAGGGATCTCTTTGTTTTATATAACTTTGTTTGAAGAGAATATTAGGCTAGCTATGCAAAACATGGGTTTGTTTATGGATTTTGAGCTGGTTTGGTTAAGGCATAAAGGACCATTGGGCAACATGGAGTCAATGATAAAGATGATAGATAAATGAATAAATAAAACAATATATAACCAGGAAAGATAATCATGCAAGTGGATTCTTTGAGCTTATAGAATGGGAAAGGAAGAAAAGGTTGGAATTCATTTCAAATGTAGAGCAGAGTACAGCTGAATTTTACACAAACTTGGAAGAAAACATAAATATCATTTAGAGCCAACAGAGGGTGTCAAGAACAAATCCTGCACATTATCTTCTCATAGACAATACAGAAAGAAAAGTATGTGAAATAGGAAAATAATGAGTTACATAAGGGAAAACTTCACCACTTAAACACAACACAGGAATCTAGAAAAAATGCCTTTGTATTCATTCGTAAAGTCATTTACAGGCTGCTGATCATCTTGACAAAACAAAGAATCATGTTTCTATGTTATCTTCCCCTGTGGTACCTCCAGGTCCAACCCCTTTACATTAAAATCCTATGAATAAATAGGGGATACCCCCCAAAAAGTTGTGTGATTCGGATTTAACCGCCTCGGCCAAAAATAACAAGAAATCCCCAAAAATCTGGAACTATCCGCCATGAAAGACGGACCTAATTTCTGTAGAAAAGGGGTCCTAACAGACATCTGTTTCTCTTCAAAACTGACATCTGGGAAAAAAATTAAGGAGTTTATTGTATATGGGCATGTGCTGGACAAAAACCTCCTTCGGTTTCTCAAAATTCGCCTCCATATGGCCGTAACAACTCCTGCAAAATTAGGACTGTGACGAAAAAATGAAAAACTGGAAAAGAGGGCCTCTAACATGGATTTTATTCTCCCTGATCGTAGCACTTGTGAAAAAATGAGAGAGGTTTTTGTTCTTCAGCCCGTGCTGAGAAAAAACCTCTCTCGAATTTTGAAAATCCATCTTCATTTGTCCAGAATCACCTCCGGAAAAAGACATGCTGAACAGGCAAATAAAGGTGAAATTTGGGAAAAGCGGTTTTTGTTTTTTTGGGAAGGTGGTATTTCGGTCCCCCCCTGAGGTGGTAAGCGGTTTTAGGGGGGGGGTCCAATGGCTTGTGTGGATGAAACCTGTACAAGGAATGGTTTCATAAAATAACCATTCCGGAACCCCCCCGCCCTCATTAAACTTCAGATGGAGAGGGGGGGTCCGGAAAATTTTACCTCCATCGATTTAATTTGTTTGATGTGAATGTATGTACGAGGTGGGTAGGACTTAGGATAGGTTTAGTTTTTATATATTTTGATTTATGTTTGTTTTTTGTTTGTTTTTTAAAATTTGTTTTTATTATATTTTATATTTTGTTATTTGGTTTACGTTTATGTTTTTTATTTAAATGTTTTATATTGTTTTGTGTTTTTATAATTTGTATTTGTTTTATTTAATGTTTGTTTTGTTTATTATTTTTATTTTTGTATGTTTTATTTTGTTTTGTTTATAATATTAATTAATAAAACATTAAACTAATTTATTAGTCAATTAATTAATTAATTCATTAATTTTTAACAAGATTTAACCTAGGTTATTTTACTAATTATACTAACATTATTAATTAATCTAATTAGCTTATTTGATTTTTCCTTTTATCCTAAGTTCATTTATTCGTGAATGGGTGGCGGGATAATGGAGGATGATGTCATGAGGTGATGGGGTATGTCAGGAAATGATGAATGGTAAGTGATGGGAGTTGGGACTAATAGATTCCTGCCATGTAGAGATAGGGGCCCGCCAGAAAAACATCAATCCATTATGGACCCCACCAGATTAAAACATACCAATGGGGGTTGAATTCAATCTCAACCCGTTGGTAAGAAACACGGTGCTTGATCCCGTTTAGATGTATTGCCTTTGTTATCTCCGTTCGGACCCCCACCCCATTAAAGGAAGAGCGGTCGGGGTCAGAATCACCCCACTGTTAAAAGAAGAACAGTCGAGGGGGTCCAGAATCCACTGTTAGCCGTTGATCTACGCACCGCTAGATCGACCATCGATCTAAGCACATTCTTTATTCTCCAGGTGCGAATGCAGCAAAAACTTAGGCTTTAGTGCTTTTTGTGGGTTTTGTGCACTGCTTCCCTTGATTTTGTCTCCACGGGATTAGGAAACACCACTCAACGTCAACAATCATGAATTTTCTTTTCTTTTCCTTTCCTTGAAAATAATTTGCAGAAATGAAATATTATTTGCAAACCAAAATACACCCAGAGTGGAAAAATTTCCAGTCACTAGATGATACTATGGATTATCGGGTTATAACACACATGTTCCTATGCTCATCAACGACTCCTGTTGACTCTGATCTTCAGAAATTTTGACCCTCATAAAATTACTCAGTAATTTCCATGGAGTTTTCTATTGCCGGACTGATAGATCTATTGCCACGTGTTCCAACCACAGAAAACTAGGGTGATTCCTTACCTTTAGAGATTCAGAAAACTTATGGTCAATGACTCCACTTCCTCCTTTCCCTTTTCCTCTAGAGTACGCACTTCTAGACTCCACGATCTGCTAACGCGTGTCTGTTTTAGATCGACGACCACAATTTACTTCGGTAGTTCAGACTTTGGTAGTTTTGGCTTCATCACTCTCATTTTCCTCTAGAGTGATATTACCCCAGAGTACATGGATCTCTGCCACGTGTCCTTCCTCAAATAGATGACCTTGATGGACTTCACTAATTCATGACTTTGAGAGTTTTTCTCTTTTCTCCATGCAAATCTTCCAGAGCTTTGCCAGCTGGACTCTCCGATCTGCTACCACGTATCCTCCTTGACACCGACAGCCTAGAATCACTTTGGAGCTACGAGACTACAACAACCCCATGCTTACAACACCTTCAAACCTTTGAAAAATCGGAGTGTTGAAGGACTCTAAGACTAATCTCCTTGCAACTCTTCTCAGATCTAATGGTCTAGAATGATTCTGCTTCCTCTAGAATGGATCTTGCTTGTTAATTTGGGGAATCTTAAAGGGATCCTCCCTATTGAATAATTCCCACCTCTATCTCTCTTGAACTTTTTATTCTTGAAACCTCTAACTCTCCAGAGCGTTTCTTCGACACTTAGTCGAATTTTGACTTCTGTGCACGCCTTGCAACAAGTCTTCTTCCACGAATCAACTTCTCTGTGAGCCACTGTGAACGCCTTGCAACATGTCTTTACTCAACTCAATTTCTCCTCCTGAACAATATAACTTAAGTATGTGTCCTCCTGCGCACACCTTGCGAGGTATTTTGCACTTTGTCTCAAACAAAGATTCAAACAACTCCTCCTGAACTTCTGAGTCAAAAGACTCTATCACGCACTTCTTGCAGACACTTTGTACTCCTTGCAAATAAAAGTTCAAGTCATCTCTTATGAGATTCTGAGTCAAAACATACTCAGTAAACACACACCTTGCGGACACTATGCACTCCTTGCACACACTCATAAAATAGATACAATTGAAACTTATCTAAACTCTCACAGATTCATACATTCAACCATGTAATGCATCCATAACATAAGAAAAAGTAATAATAGATAAATGAAATTGAACAGAAAGCCTACCATTCATTCATTCAAATTGACACAGTAATAGCAACACCGGACATTTGGGATCAATTCTTCTCTGTTATTTTCATTCAAATGAAATGTACATGGGCTCATACAATCTGATAAGTTCCAACAATATTTAGCTACAATAGTCTTTAGCACTAATAAAATTCAATAGCAATAACCTTCAGCAACCTCATTTGGGCAACAACACATTTCTTTATAGAAAAGAGCTCATAGAGATTTTCCCTCCAACTACCTTAGTGCTATGCTATCAAATTAAAATCTTTCAACCACTAAGGATTTATTACAATAAATGTTCGATACAGACAGATAAGAGAGAATGCTTTAGATCTATACTGCCATTAGCTACATTAAAGGAAAATGCATCCCCCATCGATCTCATGCGATGGTTCAGCTCCAAACATTTAAGATATTCTTTAATTACAATATTTTCAAGATATTACATGATATGCCCTTCTTAAATTCAAAAATCACTTCAAAATGCGTGCTAGGGCATTGGGCTGTCTTCCTCTTACACTTTGATGCCGATGCTCCTGCATCACTTGACGTCATGATCTTGGGGGCTAGGGCATGGTGGTGAGGTTCCACTCTTTGACACATGGAAGTTTTGAGGAGAATAAGGTCTTCACCATGATATGAGTTCCTAGATGCTTGACACATGGAATTTGGAGGCCCATCCATGCTTCTCCAACACCAACGATTTCCTCAAAGTGGAAAAATTTCCCCTAAAGAGGTGACGTCCTCCTAAATTAGAGTTTAATTTGTGCAAAAAGTGAAATTTTAAGTGAATTGTTTTATATTACTTTGTTAAGGGGGAAATATTAGGGTTGTTGACCCCTAATATTGTGTTTTAATCCTTAATTTGTGGACAAACTATGTTAGCTACTTTTAGTATAAATAGAGATCATAAGATCTCATTTGGAAATATAACTCCCCCTCTTGTGAGAGACTTGGTATGAACTTTTCGTCTCTCTTTTCTATTTTATCTCTTGTGCACTTGTTTTATGGCTATGTTATGAATGGTTCATGGAGGAAGACCTAGTATATCTTTGGAGGAAGACCTAGCTCTTGTGGTGAATTGTCTTAGCATTTCTCTTGATCTTGGTATGGTTTTTACTCTCTTGCTATCATTTAATTCAAGCCAAATATTGTTATGATAGGATATAGGTAGGAATTATAAGGGCATACACCCCCACCATATCCTTCATCATTTTATTTTCTTCATCTCATTGGTTAAGGGTTTGCGAAGAGAAGTATACATGCATACACCCTCTTAGCTTAAACCCTTGCTTAGAGAAACTTGCCTTGGGAAGTAAAATGGCTTACACCCCCAAGGAGGTAGCTTATATAAGATCCTTGTGACTCCATTAACCCAAATAGTAAAGGCACTAGTCATTGTTTTGTTGCATTGGATAAATAAAATATTGCATTGGGAAACGTGATTTTCGATCATTTTTACTTCTTGCAAAGTGGATTGTTTTCCTTGTTCCTTCGACACCTCACAACCACTAGGTAGTCCCCATATAGGGGGTACTTATTTCTGCTGTTACAAATTTTTATCTTCAGCCATTAGGGCTGAAGAAACCCTTACTTACTTGCTTGAATAACTCTCTTATCAACCATTGGATTTTGCTCAAAGTTTGCACACTTGTTCTCCTTGGTCTAGCGCAATTTTTGGCAAGGTTTGAGGAGATTTCAGTGGCTGATTTTCTTGCTGTAATAAATTGAACGTTAGCCATAAGGCTGATATAATTTTCTGCAGACAAGTGTTTACAACAACCTTATATTTTATGCTAAGAGTATTGGTTTTTCATCTTGAGTTTAGCTAGTCATTTACTAGTTTTTCTCTTGCATTTTCTACTTGATATTTAGCATTTATTGAGCAGATTTTAGTACCTTTTTCTTGATTATATATACTGTTATCTATTGATGCAAATTAAGAACACAAATATTAACTTGTAGATCCAACTAATATATACTATTGAAAAGTGTATTTTCTTGTGTCTCGGGCAGGTACAATCATCTGGAGAAGTGTTATACCTGTGGGGAACCAATTAATTGACTTGTAAGGAACCTCTTTCCACCTTTCACTCTACTTAGAATTGAACTATAGGGGATTCATTTCCATCCATATTCATATCCATCTCAACCCCACAAGGGTCACTGAGATCTCCTCCCTAGAGTGACCTAGTCAATCTTGAAGTGAAGGACCTACATCGAGGTGACATTGGGTGTAGGATTCCCAAGTTGTAGCACTTGTTATATGGTTGGGTCAGGATTTTCCCAACCTACAACTTGCACTATAAATTTTTTTCTCCATTTCCAGGGAGGATTTTTAATCCTCTTCATACCATAATGACACTTTGGTAAGATATCCCAAATATTTTCCCTTAGCTTTCCCAACGACTTGTTGATGGGCGAAATTGACCGTCCGTCAACTGGGAGAGTGGATCCGGTTCGGGGTTGTCTAATTAACCCAAGCCGTTTGGGATAACCCACCCTGATGGGTTTAGCGGCTCCGTTAGCCGATCTAAGTCCTAAGAAAACAAAAAGAAAACTACTCTAAATTAACTAATCTAAATGAAAAAATAACAATTAAAACAAACTAATAAACAATCTAAACTATTATATATACAATTTACTATCTAATACTATGATAATTCTATGAAATTTAACATTCAACTATTAACTGAATCAAATCTTAATCACAAATGTACAATATTTACAAGTTACAGATTTAAATTAAAACCTGCAAAAATCATTTGTAATCTGTCCTAAGACAGTGAAACTATTGTTTTTTGATTTTTATAATTTTATGAAAAGGAAATAAAATTAAAAAATAAATATCTAAACTAAGCAACCAAAACACTAACTCTAACTACAAATCTAAACTATACATATATCTATCTAAACTAATTAAATTATACTAATAAGCTAACCTGTAATAACGCTTTCCAATTTGTCCTCTGTAATGAACCTAGTTCAGTTGTTCAATGGGAGGAAACCCGCATCAATCTTCTGCCAGCCTCTAGTAAACAGTAAGTAGCAACGCTCTTTTGAATATCGATAACAGAACAAACAAGACATAAAAGTTACAACAATCTTATAATTTACAAATCATAACATTTAGAAAAATCTGCGTGCAAGGATTTGTACAAAATGATTCAATTAACGAAGAAGAGAAATCTGTGATTCATTAATTGAAACAAATAATTGCTGTATTTTTAAATGATAAAAGCGATCAGATATGGATAACACATTAATCAAGTCACATCAACCTGCAATAGATTACGATAGCTAAAGTAGTCTATAATCAACTGCAAAATGATATGAATAAAACTTGAAACAAAAGTTTGATATATTGAAAGTGAAAGCTGTTAAAAGATATCAACTTTCATCTCAGTCTGTATCAGTTCTCCCACAGTGAGGATGATGAGTTTATTACAAAAAATGACAAGTATTTAAAGACCTCCCACAGGGTAAAACATCCTTGTGGGAGTTATCAAAACAATTTACCAAATCTGGGAAAATATCCCAAGTCTCTATTTCTAACTCAAACTAACAACTTAAAAATAAAAACTACATCTCATAAATATCTCCTATATTGTCACAACATGCCCAAATTGATCATTGCAATTCGTATGTACTTGAACAAGGACAGGAATAGACAATATTAGAGGATATTTTATTAATAAAATTGACAAAAATCTAATTTCTAAGACTAGCTACAGAATCTTGCGATTCTGTAGCTGGTCTAAATTGAACACAGAATCGTATTAAAACCAATTCAAAACTCAAAGAATTAAATTCAAACTATTAAACAAGTATCTAATTGCTATTTGAAAACCAATGAATCATTCAAATAAAAAACTGTTATACTAATTTGAGAGCAAACAAGATTATGATTAATCGAATGATTACAGAGATACATGTACTCTGTTCCATTTGTTATCACAATTTTGGGTCAACAGAATCATATTGGATAACTCAACAACAATGAAATCGTTTTCATGGACCAATTGAAATCAACACCAACTGTTTATGTTGATTCAATTATCAACAAGATCATTATCGAATCCAAACAAAATCAACAGGATCGTTTTCAAATTGATATAGATATATTAAACATAAACAAATGATCATACTAATCATGGCACACATTAATCACTTGTAGATCCAATCAAAGAAGAATGAATCGAAACGGTTTGAGGCTGACATAATCGTTATGAATTAGCACTGTTTCCATGATTTTATTAAATAGATCTTCAACACAGGCCATATGAGAATATCGATTCAATACAAAACAGAGTCATTTTTTCCAAATCGAAGTCGAACAGAGTTGTTTTCCTGATTTAAAAGATTACATCATATTTATTAAACCAATCATTAATAATGACGCATAACATATCTAAAGGATCATAACAATTCAAGCCCACAAAATCGTTCCAAAATCAAACCATAAAAACTAAATCAGAGCCGATATAATCCAACCAAAACGAAATCGTACCAAATCAAAACATATCCGTGCTCTGATTTTAGCAGAAAGATCTCTTTTACAGGTCATAAGCAATCAAAATCTAAATGAAAGCAAACCCCATTGATTTGGTTAATTCAAACCAACATAATTATTCAAAAGGAATCAAACCCAAGTCAAAACCAATCAATCGCTTCTACTAAACTGGGCATGACAAAATCGCATACCAAAATCATAACCATATTCGACTTTAGTAAAATGAATCTATTGTACATGATCCATGACACAACTGTTTTTGATAATTAAAACTATGACAGAGTCATTTCGAATAATGAACAGAGCTAACTGAAAATCAAAAACTAATTCATTATATTAATCCAAGCAATTCATAAAATGAAATTGATATTGAAATTCATACCTGGATAATCAGCAGACAACTTGGTCATGATAGTTTGGAATTGACGAAGGAAGTTGCCGATTCGACATTCCTAAAAACGATCGAACCAGTGGTTTTCTGATTCTTGTCAATAGATTGAAACCTGTCCCTTTCTCTCAACAACACGGTGACTTGGTTCTCTAAAGACTTGATCTTCGATTGTAATAAGGGAACGTCGACATAGTAGCGCTCAAGCCACACATTACATTGGCTGCATGATGTCTGTTCGGGCTTCAAAATTGCAGGCGAGGGTTTGTTTAAATCACCGAGGGTTTCATTATGAAGCTTGATTACTGGGTAATTAGGATTGTTCTTTAGGCATGGGGTCAAATTAGAAACATATTCATAGGGTGGCTCGGAGCACAGGCCTTGGGAATAGGGGTACTCTCTAGCTAGGAAGCGCTCGATATCGGAGTCCGAGTCTTCGCTAAGAACTATGGGCTTTTGGTTGACGCTAGGCTTAGGTTTATCCTGGGCCAATCTCGATATCAATCGAGCATTATTTTTACCCTTGTTGTTGACAGTAGGGTTCCTCTTGACTTTCTTACTTACATGCTTCTTTACAGCCTCAACCTTGTCTGTTATGATGTCAGGTAGGTCAATATCAGGGCCAATCGAGGGTTTGGGAGAGGGTAGAAGGGCATGGAATGGCACGGGTGGCCCAACCATAGTCTCACTGACCACAGACTTGTCGATTTGGACAGACTCTGAATCAGCAAAGCCATTTCTAGATAAAAAGGCTTGCCAATTATCGCCATGAAGGTTTAAATGGTGAACGATGATGAGTCTAATCAAGCCATGGTGAAACAAGATGCTATCAGCCTTTTTGCGTTTGAACCTCTTAGCCATTTTGTAAAGACTACGCAGGAAGTAAAATGGCATGTTCAATGGATAGCCCATGAAATTCATTAACAGTCGAAGGTGATAAAGAAAAACCAATCCATATCGACCCTCACAGGTCACAAATTGTTTAACCATTATCAAAAGATCGTGCCACCTGGGTTTAAGTGTGGAAATAGGCATACCTTTGTCACTGGATATAACCTTTCATGATACGAATAGCAAAGGACACGATACTTCATCAACTTTGGAGTTCTTAAACCATCGTTGACCTGTGGCTGCTAATCCTGTGGTAGAACTTATGAATTCTTCATCAAGTGCAAGTTGAATGTCACCTACTTTAGCCATACACCCATCAAAGGTAAGGGAGAATTGCTGTGCAACAAAAATATTGAAACCCTTGAACCTCTGTATAAACACCAGCCAACCATTATCCTCTAAATCCTTACGAGCGTTATCAAACAGTAACAGAGCTTGATTACCGTTTGGCTCAATTCGCACCACCGGTGCCATAGAGAGGAGCACATGGTGAGCGATGTGAACGAGCCAGGGTGTGAATCACAACATACGTAGGGGAAAAACGCTCACAGGCTTACCCGAAACTAGAAAAGGTGAAACAGGGATAGGGGAAGACATTAATGACATAGCGTGCGAAGGTGGTGGAGCTATTTCATTACATGCAAAACAGTCATATCTACAGTACAACCGCCGGGGCAAATAGCTATTCAACCCATTGTTAACAATTATGCCATTCAATCAACCAATGAAATCAATGGTAAGTGGATTAAACATTTTTGCAAACCATAGTTTTACCATATTTTTAAAACCAAACAAATGAATCGAAACCAATACCAAGGGTTTGACCATACGAACTATGTGTTGTATGAAACAATTTATACCAAGGGTTTAACCATAACACCAATGCGTTTTTATGTAACCAATGTGCCAAGTGAATCGATCGAAGAGCATATAAATCCAATCATCAATGCATCACAAACTCAATCACTCATGAAATTATGAATCTAAGAATTCCAAATGAGTATAGATCAAGGGGTCTTGCCAACTGTATAACGATAAGTAAATTAGAAACGCAATGGGCATATCGACAAGAATGATCACACCAATTTAGTGACGATTTAATGTGACTTTGAAAACCAAGTTTTCACGCTTGCAGTCGTGAAAACAAGAACAAAGGTAAGTGTGCACATGGCACAAAAATAATAGTGTCGTTTTAATGAAGGATTGCGACGAAAATCAAGCTTTGCGAAGCACTGGTGTAGGCAGCTCATAAGGACAGTGGAAAAATGTGAATTGGCTGCCAACAATGGCGACACACTGGTAGAAGCAGTTATCTCTCCCAAAAGAATAAACTCAGATTAGGATAACGAGAAAAATTCTAACTCAAAAACAACAACCAGAAAATCGTATAAACATCATCATTAGCCAAATATTCCAGCAGTGTTCAAAGGATGAAAACTGATAACAGTCTTAAGACAAGCGAGCTACGATATTAAAGATAAAATCTCCAATATTGTTGACAAAGCCATTACTGCCAACAGGCGTCCATAGCCTCGACAGGGTTGCCATTTAACCCACTCTGACATCCGTATCCTGCCAAGAAGTTCTGGATCAGAATAAAGGACATTTTAAGGTTAAGAGGTTTCTTATTTGCAAATTTTCATATACCCGACATTGCTTCGCTTCCAGCGGGCCTATTCAGTGCCCCAACGAAGTTGTCTTGGCGCCATGCATGAATTTACCCGCTGCCAGTAGACCTGTTCAGCATCCCGACGGGTTTACAAGCACTTCCCATAGCTCTATTAATGATTTATTTTGTTTTATATAGTTGAGCGGGGTGACGCTGAAAATTATGATATTTTAACATAATTTTTTCATACCTCAGCAGAATTTTTTAGAACTGTCCTTCATTAAGGTCCAGAGATGTTCCATTTATAGAGCCAACTTTCTCAAGCAGGGAGACATCTTCTGAGTCATTCCCTTAAGGAATAGGGACAACGTAAAAAGATAATGGATGATCGCAACAAGCTTATGTTAGAGATTGAAATCAATTAACTTCTTTCAAACAACAAACTTTTGCCAATCACAGATGTAAATCTTAGAAGTATATAATTGATGTTTATACAATTTTCTTAGTAGTCATTTCAGCGAAGGAATTTTTTGTTTTCTTCGTCTGAATAGTTAAGTATGCAGGTATGTGTATTTGCAAAAACACAAACTGATAAACTCAAAGGAGAAATAAAAAACAAAACAACAAAAAGAAAAACAAGCCAAGAAAAATATGTACATAATGTACAAGGGTTGTCAACAAGCAAAGTATCTTTTCAGGGCTTGGCCATTCACCGGATAGGTGTCAGGATGCCCTTCAAGATTCTGCAATCGGAAAGAACTGGGACCCAACTTCTCAACAATTAAAAATGGTCCAAGCCATAAGTTTTGAAATTTTGTGTGCTCTCCCTTTCCCTCATGGGGTTTGTCCCATTTCAAGACGAGGTCACCTACTTCAAAGTTCCTATCAGAAGCAGAGTTAGAATCGAACCATATTTTAACCAATAGTTGATGCTGATCTAACTTACATTTAGCTTGGGCTCTTACCTCTTCTAGCTTCATCAAAGCATTAATTCGGTTTTCCAAGGGGGGATAGTCTTCTTCTTGAATTTTCTGCGATAGATGAAGTGAAGGAAGAAGAATGTGTGGTGGCAGAATTACTTCTCTGCCATAAATGAGAAAAAATGGGGAGTTACCTATAACATCTTTTGGCGTTACCCTATCAGCCCACAATGCGTTTAATAGTGCATTGTGCCAATTTTTGTGATTTTCAGCCACCGTTCTCTTAATGATTTTAATCAAGTTCTTATTTGTTGATTCTGCCAATCCATTGCCCTGGGGGTAATAGCTAGCAGAATAATTCAATTTAATTCCTTTTTACAAAGCGAACTCGCTCATCTCAAGAGAGGAAAAGTAATAAGCGTTATCGAATATTAAACAATCAGGGATACCAAAACGAGTGATAATATTCAAATTTAGAAAGGCAATTACCTGACTGGTGTTGACAGTTCTTAACGCGGCAACTTCAAACCACCGGGTAAAGTAATCTATGGATTTTATGATGAACTTATGTTGTTGTGAGGACGGGGGTTGATTGGACCTATGATATCAAGGCCCCATTGTTGAAAAGGAGAATCTACTAAAACAGGCTACAAAGGAAAGGTTGGTTTTTGTAACTGCCCTGATGCTTTCTGACAAATGGCACACTTATGACACAAGGCATGGGTGTCTCTAAAAAGCATGGGCCAGTAATAACCGGCTCTTAAAACCTTATGGGCAGTGGTGTCACCACCAAAATGACCACCAGCTTCTCCTGCATGCAATTCTAGCAAGACTTTTTCTGCTTCATCTATCTCAAGACAGCGCATTAGCACACCATCAAAACTTTGACGAAACAGGATACCATTAACCAAATGAAAGGAGGCAGAATTTAATCTCAACGCTCTTCTTTTAGTGGGATCCAAGTGATGGGGGGCTGACCCATGTTCAAGATAGAATCTTATATCGTCATACCAAGGACTAACAGGGTTTTGTGCACAACAGATTGCATTTTGATCATGCTGTCTTAAGTTTGACGTATCACTTTCTTCTTGCTGTCCTGCTGCTGAATCAACGACTAACTTGCATAACCCTTGGCCTCTCACTATTTGAGCTGGGGTAATTTCTATGTCGTACTCCTGCAAGGAGGTGACCTAGTTAGCCCTCTTTTCTCCTAGCTCTTTCTGCACTAATAGGTTCCTGACGGCCGGATATGGGACAATGACTTTCGTCCTTGACTTCAAAAGATAAGACCGAAAGTGCTTGACTGCTTTGAAAATAGCGTAGGCTTGCTGATCTACTGCTGGGTAATTAAGTTCATCTCCTTTGAAAGCAGATCTCATAAAGGAAATGGGTACTTCATTGTTCTCGACGTTCTTTTGGGTTAGGACGACGGCATAGGAACGGTCATAAGCAAAAGTGTAGAGTGTAAAGTCTTGAGAAAAGTCGGGGATCATGAGAGAAGGAGAGTCTATTATGACCTTCTTTATTGCATTAAAAGCTTGATTTTCTAGGGGTCCCCAGTGATATTGGGTGTCTTTCTTAATTAAATTATGTAAAGGCCTGACCATTTCGGAGAAACTGGGGACGAATCTCCTCACGAAGTTAATCTGGCCTAAGAAAGACTGCATAGATTTTTTGGATGTAGGAGGGGGAAGTTTAACGATGAATTGAGTCCTTTCGGGGTCGATAATCATCCATTCGATTGACACAATAAATCCCAAGAGTTTACCCTGTTCTACTGCAAAGATGGATTTTTTAGGATTCAAGGAGATGCCGTATTTACGACATCGCTGTAGAACGGCTCGTAAGTGAGCTAGATGATCGGTTTTTTTTTTAGAGAATATGGTAACATCATCTAATTAAACTACGACAGACTGATTGATTAGGCCTCGGAAAGAGATGTCCATCGCTCTCTGGAAAGTGGCACCAACATTAATCAATCCAAAGGGCATTTTTCGATAAGCATAGGTTCCCCATGGGGTGCGGAAGGTAGTTTTAAGTTGGTCTGGAGGAGACATCAGGACTTGGTTGTACCCTGAGAAACCATCCAGTAAGGATAGCCTCTCAGAACCAGATACCTGTTGAAGAATCTGTTCCATGGGTGGGACAGGGTAGTTGTCTTTATCAGACGCTCTATTAAGGTTTCGGAAATCGACGCAGAGTCGGATTTCCCCACTTTTCTTCCGGACAGGGACAAGGTTAGAAACCCATTGAGTGTGCCTAACAGGGAAAATAATCTTAGCATTTAGGAGCTTATTCAATTCTTTTTTAATAGTCGGTTCAAGCTTAGGGTGCATTTTTCTCAATTTTTGTTGGAAGCGTAAGGTTTGGGGTTTCATAGGAATGACATGTTGTATGATGTTAGGGTCGAAAGTTTTAAGGTCATCATACGTCCATGCAAAGACATCTTTAAATTATTTGAACAATTTAATAAATGCAACTTTTCTTGTTCAGAACATCCTACCCCTAGATTAATGCACTGCGGATTGTCCTTAGTCCCTAAGTTTACTTTTTCATATGATAATGAGGAACTATTGGTTTTACAGTTGACTGAATTTTTAAATTTATCTTGAAGATCGTAAAATTTCTCTAATCTAACTACAGATTTAGGGATCGAATTTACCATGTTCGATGAAGATTCAGGAGTTCTCGGATCCGGTATTACCGTGAAATCACGCAAATTGTCGTCGTGCCTGCGCTCGTCTATTACAACGCCTTGAAAAGTTTCTTCCATATGCAGAAAGTTAATAATCTGCTGATCGTCATCAAAGACTCTCCAGTTCGTGATGTTGTCAGGAACAGATGGTCGGAACAACATTTCGACAGAGAATGCATCTGGGGACAAGCCTTCTACAGGAAAGAGTTTAGAAGCTACATTAGCTAATAGATATGCTTCAGAGTTATTCAATCTAGGAATAGAATTTATATTGAAAGCAAAAAAATTATTCATTAAATTCCATACCTCGGATTGGTAGCTTCTAAGATGCAGAGAAAGATAGTGGATAGAATCTCTTACCTGTGTAACCACTATTTCAGAATCGCCAAAGACAGTCAAGTTTTGAATGTTCATATCTAAAGCTTTTCTGAGACCTTGCAGTAAAGCCTCATATTCTGCAGTGTTATTAGCACATTCAAATTCTAACCTACATGCAATCAATGTTTTGTTACCTGCCGGATCGATAATAACGCAGCCTGCTCCAACTCCTTCTTTGGACTTTGACCCGTCGAAATAAAGAGACCAAATTTGATTTCCATCGGGTACATGAGATCGTTGTGTAGAAGCTGTTGGCTGCATGTATGCTACAATCTCAGACTGCTGTTCTGGATTGGTGATAGCTGAAGCCTTGGCCATGAAGTTGTCGAAAAAGGTATCCATCCCTTGTACTTCGGGTGAATCAGCAGAAAGTGTAAATGGTTCATTGGGATCGTTCAAATCTGTGATCGTGAACTTAAGGTAGCGTTCACGATTTACCTTGATCTTGTTAGGCTTGTTGTTGTCTGGAAGCCATAGATGAGACCAATCTGTCACGAAATAACCGTGTAGCTGCTCCGACCAGTCCCTGCTTAAAAACATACCATGCACTTCTGGAATATCCACAACAATAATATCAATAACTTGATGAACCTTGGGGTTAGACGATAATATTATAAGCACATTCTTTAGTTCACCTATAACTTTAACATTGGTTCGATCAAGTTGTATGATTTTTAAGGTGGATGGTTCAACTTCGGCGTTAATATTTTGGCATACAGACCATGGCATCACATTGGACGACGCTCCTGAGTCTACCATACAATTGTGCACATTTCTATTAAAGATTTCGAATGTTAACAAAAATGGAGGTATATTTTTGCGAGTACTAAGGGTGGTAGTTTGTGGCTTTTTACTCGCAGTTTCTAAAGCTACTTTATCTACATTATTTACATTATTTACAGTAAGGCTTCCTTTGTCTTGAGGATCGTGATTATTCTTTGTGGAAGTCTTATGAGGAAGTTTGTTCTGAACAACCTTGTTTGAATTACCATTTTTACCATTCTCTGCGATGTTTTGCAACATTTTTTGTAGCAAAAATGGAAATTTCAATAACTCATAAACAAAAATGTTAGCTCTCAACTTTTTAAGATCTTCAACTACATCATAATCTAAGTTGGGGTTCGCATGACTCTGTTTAGTCTCAGCTGGTTTAGATTGCTTTGGAGGCGAAGTTGTAGTGTTTTTGGAAGAAGGTTTATTTGTTGTCTTACTCCTAGTGTTATAGGGATGAACTGTCTCGAAGTTAGCTTGAAAGATGCTATCTGAGAAGTGTCCAAAAGTGTTTGGAGAATACTCTTCTTCTTGAACTGTCTTTTGTTCAACAACCTCCTCAGGAATCTCAGGAGGCATCAAGTTATCCTGGGCTTCTAGGATTGTTTGAAGGGTGAATTGCAGACTTTCTAGATTAAGGCCCTCGGTGGTTGGATTAAGTCGGTTGGTGGGAAAAGGCTTCCTGAACGGGGGTTTATAAGGCCCTTTTCTCGAGGAAGCTTCTTGATCCGTTGGATCTTTTAATGACTTATGGTTGAGTTTTAATTTTGCATGCATTAATTAACCATCTGAGAAACTTAGTGAAAGAATGAGAAAATAAGAGGAATTATGACAGCCATATATACATTTGTAGATCTGAAATGAAAGAATAAACAACAAACCATAACACGCAGATTGATAACGGAGTTCGACACAACTTTGCCTACGTCTCCGGGCCTTTTTCTCTGTGGGGGAGGATTCTTTATTTATGATAAAAAGATCAAAATTACATTGCTGCAATTCCAAATGGCTACAATACTGATTTGGTCATGTTCTTCCAGATCTCCAGAACCATGCAAAGAAAACAGCACGCAAAACGGACGTCCGGAGCTCCCAGAAATGGTCCGACAACGTCTCCTCCTCAAAAGCTTCTCTGCCTCAAAATGGATTTTTCTTGGTTTCCCTTCCGTATAGCTCTTCTCTGACTACTCTAATGGCTTTAGAGCATCCAAAAACCCCTATCTAGTCTCTTTCGACACCTCAATCGGTCGAAAAACGAAGAAGTTAGGCCTCCCAGAAGTTTTTTCCTTCAAACTTGCTGTCACAAGTTCTACAAAACACACCCTTGTTCATTCAACCTGGCACACATGCAATAAGTAGCGTGAAAACCCAGCACCGGGTGCAACCGTGCCAACGGTGCAAACCGTAGGATGGTTATGGGCGCGCCAGTCCCTAACCACCTAGCTCTCGGGCATATGGGGGTCTCGATATGACCACGTGCATTAAGAAAAAGGGCTAACCATTTTAAGCCCCCCCCCGCGCTCTTGGTTATGGTCACATGTGGTTACATAATAAAACCATGGACTATACAATAAAAACCCCGTGCACCATTTAAATGAAGGGCTTGGTCATATGGCGTATTATATAGGACCATGGGCCACATATCAAAAACCCTGTGCACATTCCTGCGCTCTCTTTCCAACGGTGGTCATATGGTTGTAACATATGCGACTGGGGCTGGGGCTAAGCCCCAGCCCGAACGCGCCCCAAACCACATATCAATGCAATTTATATATAATTAAATCCATTGTATTAACAAGCACCACCATGCGGTGCGTTGGCAAGGTGGACTTTGTGAAGTCACTATGCGGTGGGGAGGTCCGGGGATCGAACCCCACAGACTCCAAAATGTTTTAACAAACAAACCAAATAGACCAATACCGAGGTGCCACGTGGCAGCCCATGACTGGGCCACGTGGCACCTTACCATTTTCCCAATAACTGCCACGTGTCACAACAACATTCTCCCAAATCTGCCAACCAAACTCTGCCACGTCATCACATGCCATGTCATAGTACGGTTGCCACATCAGCATGTACAGATTCTGCCACGTCAGCCTGTACGGACTGCCCAGTCAGTGTCCTTTTTTTCCCTGTTTGACGATTCAGACAGATCGCGATATCTTCTCCATACGGAGTCCGTTTGACAAAGTAAATATACCACCAGAATCAGGAAGACGAGACAGACATAATGGCACATGTTTTGTCACATTCCGAGCACTTTCATTTTTGAGCATTTTTCAAGCCCTGTCAGGCTTCTGGATCCGATTTCGGATGACTTCTTCAGTCGTCCTTTTCAAGTCTATAACTTGATTTGATAGTTTTTGAACAACTTTAGTTAAGTTTTCTAACTCAGAGCTTTCAGGTTGTGTTTTACTTTGAGTAGGTCTAGGGAGGATTTCGATCTTCTTTTTGGAAGAAGAACTAGTCTCTGTTTCATTGCTAGTAGAGTCTTTAAGACTAAGTATGTCTTTTTCAATCTGGATGGCCTCCTTGAAGGCTTCTAACAACGTGGCTTTCTTAGATCGTTTAACCCAAATAGCTATACTTTGATGCAAAGCTTTAGTATAGTATGCTATTATGATATTCTCGGCAGGCATGGAATCCGTAGGGATTCAGTTCTTAAGTGTTAAGAATATTTGATTGAAGTCTTTAAATTTCTCTTTAGGGTTCATTCTTAAGTTAGACAGATCCATGACTAGGACTTCCGGAGGCTTACCGTCTTCGAAATTTTCCAAGAAGCATGACTCAAACTTTTCCCAAGACACGATGGTATGGGGTTGCTGGGCAAAGTACCATGTAGATGCATTGCCCTCGAAAGCATAGGGGAACAACCTATAGAATACGTCTTCATGCTCGACGTTGCGGAGTCTTATGGCTAACATAAACTTTTTAATGTGATCTTCAGTGATCTGTTTTGAGTCAGGGTCAAACTTGTGAAGCCATTTCTCCGGATGTTTGGGTAAGGGATGCTGAGCTCCAACTACAGCTACAACATCCTGGTCAAGCCAAGGTCTAGCAGGATTGTTCTGGTTGGCCATTGGTGTAGTGGGTGTGGAAGGATAAGAAGGGGAACTGCCTTCGTCAGAAGAATCTCCTCCAGAAGAGGAAGGAGATGATGGAGGTGGTGAGGGAGGTATTCCAGATCCTCCTGTAGCAGGATTGAGGGTTGGATCTGTAGGGTTCACAGTGAGGTTAGTGTCTCCCTGTTGTTCTCTGATATCAGAGAAATCTAAAGGTTGGTCCAAAGGTCGATTTGGTTGCCTCAAACGGGCTAAGGCACTATGAGTTCTTATGAGAGATTGGCAGACAATCTCTTGTATGTCACCACCTGTAGGATTTGGGGTTACTGGTTCAACTGTGACCCGTGGATCGTCGGTTGATGTGGTTGCTGTTTGAGGGGGGATGTTATCGTTCGAATGAATTCTTGTCACTATAGGTGAGCGATTAGGTGGTGGAGGAGTCTTACGACCGCCTCATGCCATTAATTAAGTTCAGGCCCTCCTTCTAGCGCCATTTGTTGACGGGCGAAATTGACCGTCCGTCAACTGGGAGAGTGAATCCGGTCCGGGTTTGTCTAAATAACCCAAGCCGTTTGGGATAACCCACCCTGACGGGTTTAGCGGCTCTGTTAACCGATCTAAGTCCTAAGAAAACAAAAAGAAAACAACTCTAAATTAACTAATCTAAATGAAAAAATAACAATTAAAACAAACTAATAAACAATCTAAACTATTATATATACAATTTACTATCTAATACTATGATAATTCTATGAAATTTAACATTCAACTATTAACTGAATCAAATCTTAATCACAAATGTACAATATTTACAAGTTACAGATTTAAATTAAAACTTGCAAAAATCATTTGTAATCTGTCCTAAGACAGTGAAACTATTGTTTTTTGATTTTTGCAATTTTATGAGAAAGAAATAAAATTAAAAACTAACTATCTAAACTAAGCAACTAAAACACTAACTCTAACTACAAATCTAAACTATACATATATCTATCTAAACTAATTAAATTATACTAATAAGCTAACCTGTAATAACGCTTTCCAATTTGTCCTGTGTAATGAACCCAGTTCAACTGTTCAATGAGGAAACCCGCATCAATCCTCTGCCAGCCTCTAGTAAATAGTAAGCAACAGTGCTCTTTTGAATATCGATAATAGAACAAACAAGACATAAAAGTTACAACAATCTTATAATTTACAAATCATAACATTTAGAAAAATCTGCGTGCAAGGATTTGTACAAAATGATTCAATTAACGAAGAAGAGAAATTTGTGATTCATTAACTGAAACAAATAATTGCTGTATTTTTAAATGATAAAAGAGATCAGATATGGATAACACATTAATCAAGTCACATCAACCTGCAATAGATTACGATAGCTAAAGTAGTCTATAATCAATTGCAAAATGATATGAATAAAACTTGAAACAAAAGTTTGATATATTGAAAGCGAAAGCTGTTACAAGACATCAACTTTCATCTCAGTCTGTATCATAAATCCATAGTCTGGTTCTCCCACAGTGAGGATGATGAGTTTATTACAAAAAATGACAAGTATTTAAAG
This sequence comes from Picea sitchensis, assembly GCA_010110895.2. NCBI lineage: Eukaryota > Viridiplantae > Streptophyta > Pinopsida > Pinales > Pinaceae > Picea > Picea sitchensis. The sequence continues at coordinate 308,262 of SNQJ01S0017977.1, read as the reverse complement.
ACCTCCCACAGGGTAAAACATCCTTGTGGGAGTTATCAAAATAGTTTGCCAAATCTGGGAAAATATCCCAAGTCTCTATTTCTAACTCAAACTAACAACTTAAAAATAAAAACTACATCTCATAAATATCTCCTATATTGTCACAGCATGCCCAAATTGATCATTGCAATTCGTATGTACCTGAACAAGGACAAGAATAAACAATATTAGAGGATATTTTATTAATAAAATTGACAAAAATCTAATTTCTAAGACTATCTACAGAATCTTGCGATTCTGTAGCTGGTCTAAATTGAACACAGAATCGTATTAAAACCAATTCAAAACTCAAAGAATTAAATTCAAACTATTAAACAAGTATCTAATTGCTATTTGAAAACCAACGAATCATTCAAATAAAAAACTGTTATACTAATTTGAGAGCAAACAAGATTATGATTAATCGAATGATTACAGAGATACATGTACTCTGTTCCATTTGTTATCACAATTTTGGGTCAACATAATCATATTGGATAACTCAACAACAATGAAATCGTTTTCATGGACCAATTGAAATCAACACCAACAGTTTATGTTGATTCAATTATCAACAAGATCATTATCGAATCCAAACAAAATCAACATGATTGTTTTCAAATTGATATATATATATATTAAACATAAACAAACGATCATGCTAATCGTGGCACACAATAATCACTTGCAGATCCAATCAAAGAAGAACGAATTGAAACGGTTTGAGGCTGACAGAATCGTTATGAATTAACACTGTTTCCATGATTTTAGCAAATAGATCTTCAGCACATGCCAAATGAGAATATCGATTCAATACAAAACATAGTCGTTTTTTCCAAATCGAAGTCGAACAGAGTTGTTTTCCTGATTTAAAAGATTACATCATATTTATTAAACCAATCATTAATAATGACACATAACATATCTAAAGGATCATAACAATTCAATCCCATGAAATCGTTCCAAAATCAAACCATAAAAACTAAATCAGAGCCGATATAATCCAACCAAAACGAAATCGTACCAAATCAAAACATAGCTGTGCTCTGATTTTAGCACAAAGATCTCTTTTACAGGTCATAAGCAATCAAAATCTAAACGAAAGCAAACCCCATTGATTTGGTTAATTCAAACCAACAGAATTATTCAAAAGGAATCAAACCCAAGTCAAAACCAATCAATCGCTTCTACTAAACTGGGCACGACAAAATCGCATACCAAAATCATAACCATATTCGACTTTAGTAAAATGAATCGATTGTCCAGGATCCACGACACAACTGTTTTTGATAATCAAAACTATGATAGAGTCATTTGGAATAATGAACAGAGCTAACTGAAAATCAAAAACTAATTCATTATATTAATCCAAGCAATTCATAAAACAAAATTGATATTGAAATTCATACCTGGATAATCAGCAGACAACTTGGTCATGATAGTTTGGAATTGACGAAGGCAGTTGCCAATTCGACATTCCTAAAAATGATCGAACCAATGGTTTTCTGCTTCTTGTCATTAGCTTGAAACATGTCCCTTTCTCTCGACAGTAGGGTGACTTGGTTCTCTAAATACTTGATCTTCGATTGTAATAAGGGAACGTCGGCATAGTAGCGCTCAAGCCACACATTACATTGGCTGCATGATGTCTGTTCGGGCTTAGAAATTTCATGCGAGGGTTTGTTTAAATCACCGAGGGTTTCATTATGAATCTTGATTCTTGGGTAATTAGGATTGTTCTTTAGGCATGGGGGCAAATTAGAAACATAGTCATAGGGTGGCTTGGAGCACAAGACTTGGGAATAGGGGTACTCTCCAGCTAGGAAGCGCTCGATATCGGAGTCCGAGTCTTCGCTGAGAACTATGGGCTTTTGGTCGACGCTAGGCTTAGGTTTATTCCAGGCCAGTCTCGATATCAATCGAGAATTCTTTTTACCCTTGCTGTTGACAGTAGGGTTACCCTTGACTTTCTTACTTACAAGCTTCTTTACAACCTCAACCTTGTCTGTTATGATGTCGGGTAGGTCAATATTAGGGCCAACCGAGGGTTTGGGAGAGGGTAGAAGGGCATGGAATGGAACGGGTGGCCCGACCATAGTCTCACTGACCACGGACTTGTCGATTTGGACAAAATCTGAATCAAAAAAGCCATTTCTAGATAAAAAGGCTTGCCAATTATCGCCATGAAGGTTTAAATGGTGAACGACGATGAGTCTAATCAAGCCATGGTGAAACAAGATGCTATCAACCTTTTCACATTTGAACCTCTTAGCCATTTTGTAAAGACTACGCAGGAAGTAAAATGACACAATAAATGGATAGCCCATGAAATTCATTAACAGTCGAAGGTGATAAGGAAAAACCAATCCATACTGACCCTCACAGGTCACAAATTGTTTAACCATTATCAAAATATCGTGCCACCTAGGTTTAAGTGTGGAAATAGGCATACCTTTTTCATAGGATGTAACCTTTCATGATATGAATAGAAAAGGCCACGATACTTCATCAACTTTGGAGTTCTTAAACCATCGCTGGCCTATGGCTGCTAATCCTTAGGCAGAACTTATGAATTCTTCATCAAGTTCAAGTTGAATGTCACCTACTTTATCCCTACACCCATCAAAGGTAAGGGTGAATTGTTGTGAAACAAAAATATTGAAACCCTCGAACCTCTGTATAAACACCAGCCAACCATTGTCCTCTAAATCCTTACGAGCGTTATCAAACAATAACAGAGCTTGATTACCGTTTGGCTCAATTCGCACCACCGGTGCCATAGAGAGGAGCACACGGTGAGCGATGTGAATGAGCCAGGGTTTGAATCACAGCATACGCAGGGGCAGAACGCTCACAGGCTTACCCAAAACTAGCAAAGGTGAAATAGGGATAGGGGAAGACATTAATGACATAGCATGCGAAGGTGGTGGAGCTATTTCATTACATGCAAAACAGTCATATATACAGTACAACCGTCGACGCAAATAGCTATTCAACCCATTGTTAACAATTATGCCATTCAATCAATCAATGAAATCAATGGTAAGTGGATTAAACATTTGTGCGAACCATAGTTTTACCATAGTTTTAAAACTAAACAAATGAATCGAAACCAATACCAAGGGTTTGACCATACGAACTATGTGTTGTATGAAACGATTTATACCAAGGGTTTAACCATAACACCAGTTTTTATGTAACCAATGTGCCAAGTGGATCGATCAAAGAGCATATAAATCCAATCATCAATGCATCACAAACTCAATCACTCACGAAATTATCAATCTAAGAATGCCAAATGAGTATAGATCAAGGGGTCTTGCCAACTGTATAACGATAAGTAAATTAGAAACACAATGGGCATATCGACAAGAATGATCACAACAATTTAGCGACAATTTTAATGTGACTTTGAAAATAAAGTTTTCACGCTTGCAATCGTGAAAACAAGAACAAAGGTAAGTGTGCACATGGCGCAAAAATAATAGTGTCATTTTAATGAAGGATTGCGATGAAAATCAAGGTTTGTGAAGCAATGGTGTAGGCAGCTCATAAGGACAGTAGAAAAATGTGAATTGGCTGCCAACACAACTCCACCTGAGGAACGTTCCCTTTCCACCTTTCTTGATTGAGTTCATTTTGAAACTCATCTAGTGAGTACACCTTCCTAGAACCATTCCTTTCCCTCTTTCCCCCTTTCCATCCTTTGAGGAGCCTTGATCTCATCTGGCGACTCCATTGAGGTGTCCTTTCATTCAATGGGAATATGGCACCATGGGATAAAACCCCATCCATAAATTGCTATGCCTCGAAGAAGGAAATTTTACATATGGAAAAGGAAAAGGATGCCAATAAATCTGCTGAGAAAATGATGAATTTCATACGAGAATTATTTCTTTCCCTTGACGATGAAGAAGTATTATAAGAACAAACATATGAAAAAATTCATCAAGAAGAGAACACAATGAGTTGTGACCCTTTCAAAGACCTTGAAGATTCTTTATTCCATGACCTTGAAAGTGAATAAGTGTCAGATGAAACCTTGGATATGAGAGATCCCCTTGAATAAAAGAAAGCAAAGAACTATGCACTTAGAATCAAGCCTCTTGTGACGAAGAGGCGATGGAGGGGCTTGTCTATAAAAGGAAAGAAGAATTATGCTAAAGCGCAACATAGTGAGGCACCACTATCTTTGATCCCACTCAATAAAGGTGAGGTTGTCCAACCTTGTTTACTTCCTAATGTTGAATAATCTATGAGTCTCAATGATAAATAATTTGAAGGTCCAGTTGAAGAAGTCCATGCCTTTTCTCCTCCTGCATACAAATAAAAAAGGATGGTAATTCTCAATCATACTGATGGTCTTGTGAAAGTACCCTTTGATATGGTTTATGAGCCTATAGACACTTTCATACAGACTGGAAGATGTAGATGGGATCTTATTTTTCTCAAATTTGTTAGAGACCCCATCTATGAAATTGAGGGTAGCTCTCTGTAACACCCCAGGTTTTGAACCCCCATTTTAAATAATGTATTGTTACAATGTTGAGAGGCTTGAGTTCCCAAATAATTATTTAAAGGGCCAATATGCCAAACAAATGTAATGCTTTGATCATTATTAATAATAAACACATCGCTGGCTACTAAACGAAGAAGGAATAGAGTTATAGGGAGCTATGATTCCACAAGAGGGGGGGCTTGAGAGGCTAAATGTTTATTCCTATGTTAATTACCTTTTTTCCTAAAGGGGGGAATCGGTTACATGAGCTTCTTGGGGAGGCCAGGAGGTGCTTGATTTCCCCACGAACATACTTAAACCCACCCTTGGTCCGATTGTGGGGTTGATCATTGGCTTGTCTGCTCCGTCACCTTTGTGTTACCTCATTCTTACCCTAACACACTACCATGCACTTACCTACCTCCTCCATCCATACTCACCTGCGTATTGGTCTCGGAAAGGGGGAACAAACTATCAAAGAATTAGCCATGGGATAGTTGTCTATAGTGGCCATTGGTGTGATCGAGTCATTCCTTGAGGCCTACATGTATGAGATGTAGTGGCCTGTGTCCATCATGGCTCACAACTGCGAGTCCTGAGAGTTCCAACATTGAGATTTTGGACCAGTTGCATTGGAGGCCCGAATAAGGAGAAGGACTGCCTGAGGGACTGCATGGCAGAGAAAGGTGGAGGTCCATTATCTTGGGTGGTGCAAGATGGGTAGAAGATAGCTGGGTACTTGGATTGCTATGAGTGTTGGGAAGCCTGTGAGAGCTTGAGAGTTGATTGGTTTGGGAAGCCAAGTTCACTCTGGAACCGTCCTTGTGGATTCATAGCCCTGGATTGGGGGTGACACTGTTTTTGAGATTTGGAGTAGTAGTGTCTACGGTTGGGTGGAACGTCCTTGGTCTGCAACCAATTGGTGTCATATTTCATAAATATAAGTTCTCTCCATTGTGATATTATTATCTGTGTATGAATGTTTTTCCGTTGTATATTTAATTATCATTAATTGAATTTTTAGAACATGCATGCTTGTTGGATATTACTGTGTATGTCGTTAATTCTCTTATCTTATGCATCTTTAAAAAATAAAGAAGGTATCGATATGAGAAAGAATTCCAAGGGTGGACTTGCAGGTAGCATACCCCGACCTGTGGTTGGCGGGGTATGTTACAGATTGGTATTAGAGCCTTAGGTTGAAACACCAGGCCAGTATGGGTTGGGTCTGTTGGTTAGAGTCTCATGGTCAAGATCAAACTTTGACCATGAAATTGAAAATCTCAGGAGGAATGGCATTGCATAAGCTATGCAAGAGACAAAATGTCATAGATCCTCTATAAGGGTTCGAAGGATCGTGACCGTTCCTTTTGAATTCAGGAGCGATTGCCACTGTAGGATCAGGAGATATCCGAGATCGTTGGATGGGAGAAAAGGTGAACATGGAGTCGTCTGATAAAAAGGAAGCACGGTTAAGGTCGTGACCGTCGGATCCTATTGGAGAGAGATCAACGACCAATAGGCATTGTGGGGAACCAAGTTGCATGGGAGTTAATTTCCCAAGGTGGTCCTGCAATCCAAACCATGGTTTCACCAAGGGGTTACGTGTCAGTGTCAGGAGAATTGTGGGGTGAAAATCGGGTTACTCCAAACCGCCAATGCGCACCCCTACAAATTGAAAGGCATGCAATGATGTGACATGTTATTGCTCGAGTGATGAACCTCTGAAGAGCTGAAGTAGCTGGGAACCGTCGATCTGTAGGAGGACACGCGTCCACTGATCGCGTGCTCTGGATAAAACACTATGGGAAAAAGTGAGTGAGGAGGGGGTTTGAAGTTTGAGACTTCCGAAACCTAAAGACCTGAAAGGATCTCGACCATCACTCTGCTGAAAGATACACGTCACCAAATCCAGGGCTTCGGATGAAAGCCAGTGGGGGCAGACAAGTTTTGAAAATTGATATTTTCGGAGTCCCGAGTCCCAAAGGAATCATAGCCGTCGACCCACGGAGACACGCATAAGAAGATCACAAGATTCAGACAAAAACATTTTTTAAGGAAAAAGGTTCAAGTTTGAGATCTCCGAAGTCTGGAGCCCCGAAAAAAAAACATAGTCATCAGATTGAGGAGGACACGTGGAGAAGATCTGTGAACTTCGGGTGAAGACCTGAAGTGAATTTTAGTCATTCGATCCAGGAGGAAACATGGTGACAGATTGTCCAGTTCAGGAATTCAGGGTTTGGGAGAATTGGAAGTGTGCTAGTATGAAAACTCCCGAAGTCCCGAAGCCCAAAGATTCTAAGTGGTCGGGCACAATGACGTTACCTGGAGGTAATGTGGACCCCATAATTATGAAACGACATGGATTACGAATGTCACCTGGGATGACGTGGACACATGGGATGTGTGTCATGTTTCAGTAAGATTTGAGCATTTGGAATATTGAAAATTTGATTACAATGTGACACGTGTCACTCTCCTGATTGGGCCAAGTGTTTGCTTCCATAATTTCTCCACATGGCGACAGATCATGTAGTCCAGAGACTGGGCACTCCAGAGGGGAAATATGTGACAATTTGCATTGGTTTAGAAACTCCCGAAGGCCAGAGTACATACCAACCATTTATTCCAGAAGACACATGTGGAAGGATCATCGACTTCAGGTGAAAGAACTCTAGGAGGAAGTGTAGGAGGGAATTTTGAAACTTCCAAATCCTGAAGAGCTGAAGCAATTCACAACTGTCGATCTATGGGAAGACACATGTCGACAGATCATGATTTTCGAGTAAAAGCATTCCAGGAGGAGGCAAGTGAGAAAAGTTTAGACTCTTGAAGCACGAAGTTTAGAAGTGGATCTCGATCGTTGATCGTGAAGGAGGACGCAGACCGTTGATCTGGTCCTGGATGAAATTTCCAAAGTCCCAAAGCTCTGGACAAGCACTTTTTCAGCTAAGCACAGGGTCATGGTCGTGGACATATACATATTGAGAGATGAAGGACAGAGGGCTAAGGGCCAAATTGGTTGTCTTCAAGACAGAAAGGTGCTAAGGAAGGATTTATCCATGACTTGTAGTCATGGTCACCTGGGAAGGTGGTTTGAAGGAAGCGCCTGCGCGGGACAAAATTTCGTGTCAGCCTAGGGATAACATGATACTATTATTTTCGGAGAATGGGGATATGACCTCCATGAACAAAAAAAGAAGAGAAAGAGACTTGTAACATGGTTTGGCAATTTTGTTTATCATATGCTTAATTATAACAAAATGGTCTCTTGCACATTTTGCATAATTAAGGGGCTTAAGCACATCAGATCAGGATGCGTATTGAGGAAATGGAAGAAGGCAAGGGAGCCTCCAGTCATGATAAGGAGCCCGAAGGCCAAAATACCAGAGTTGGTAATGCAGAGACAAAGTCCAATGTACGCAAGGGAAAAGGAGAGCAGGAAACATTAATAGAAATGGTAAGAAGATTGAAGATGAAAGTGCAAAGCTAAAAAGAAGACAATGAGAGACTGATGAGAGAGAAAAGTCAAATAAATGATCGAGTGTTGCAGATATTGAATCAGTTTTAGAGGAAAATGAAGAAGGTATTGAACTCAATACAAGAGGAAGAAGGAAGGTGTCATGAAAGGAGAAATGATCGTGGAAGAGTTGGTTATTCCAGAAGTTCTAGCAGAGCTCATGGACACCACTCACCTCCTTACTTAGAAAGAAAGCTTTATGCATCAGATGACTCTGTAAGAAGTCTAGAGGTGTCCCCTATTAGGCAAAAAGGAAGGAAACAAGAGGTAGATAGTTTGAAAGCAGAGATGAGGAAGCTCAAGCCACCTTACTTCGATGGTGAAAGAGAAAGGGAAGATGATGCCGAAGCATGGTTGCTTGGGCTCCAGAGATATTTTCAGTTGCATAACTATTCATCAAACCTAGAAGCTAGGATTTCCACCTACCATTTACATGGGAAAGCTGCAGTGTGGTGGGACCAACTGAAGCAAGTGGAGCATGTTAATGAAAGTAGGATCACTTGGAAACAATTCAAGAAGTACGTCCATAAGGAGTACCTCTTAGATCATTTATATGACAAGAAAATGCAAGAGTTCTTTGAATTTAGGTTGGGAAGCATGACTGTGGAAAAGTACAAGAAGAAGTTCTTGGGATTGTTAAAATATGTCAGGTTCATTGGTGATGAGAATGTGAAAATACATAGATTTCTAAGTGGATTGCCAGCCTTTTATAAGGAAAAGATCAAGTATGATGGACCCAAGACCTTGACCGAGGCCATCAAGAAGGATAAATACTTGTATGAGCAAGTTCGAGGAAGAGAATCCCTGCAGAAATATTGGAAGGACAAGAAAAATGTGAAGTCCGATCAGAGGAGGAAAGGATTCAAACCTCCCTTCAATAAGAATGAGCCTAATAGAAATCATCAAGATCAATATGCTAAGGGAGATTTCAAGAAGGAAGATTCCTTGGGAAAAAGGGGAAGACCACCAATCTAATGCTAGGTATGCAAGGAAGATCACCTGTACAAAGATTTCCCACACAGAAAAGATAGAGTGAAGACTGTGTACAATTTCCAAGAGGATACAACATTCAAATATATGGGAATAATCTATGTAGATTTAAATGATCGACAAGTAGAGTGCCAATCCAATATGATCGAGGTGGAAGGTAAGATCATAAATCAACCTGTTTCTATTTTTCTTGATTCAGGAACAAGTCATTGCTACATTGATCCTAAGATAGTGGATAGATTACATTTGGAGAAAAGTAAACTTGGAAAAGCAAGTTTGGTTCAGTTAGCCACTGGAACCAAAAGAAGAATCCAAGTTATGGTCATAAGCTGTTCCATAAGTCTTAATGGCGTGAATACTAGTACTGATCTAAGTATCATACCATTGGGGTCTTATGATGTTCTGATTGGGATGGATTGGCTGGACAAGCATCATGCTGTCCTATATTGTCATAACAAGACATGTACATGTCTTGATGGAAATGGAAAATAGAGCATTGTGAAAGGAGTTCCAAGACCCATCTCTATAAGGGATATTTTGGCCTTATAGTTGAAAAGATGTTTTAGAAAAGGATGTCAACTGTATGCATCTCATGTGGAAGAGCCAGATAATACGAAGGGGCCAAGCCTTGCATATTTCTTGGTACTACAAGAATTTGAGGATGTATTCCAAGAAATACCCGATTGCCACCAAGAAGGGAGATAAATTTCTCAATTGATTTAGTGCCAGAATTTTCCCCGATGTCAAAAACACCTTACAGAATGAGCACACCAGAGTTAAAAGAATTACAAATGTAGTTGGAGGAATTGTTAAAGAAAGGGTACATATGTCCAAGTGTTTCACCTTGGGGAGCACCAATAATTTTTGTCAAAAATAAGGATGGAACATTGAGGCTATGTATTGAATTCCGACATCTGAACAAGTACACTATAAAGAACAAGTATCCGCTACCCTGAATTGATGACCTCTTTGATCAACTAAGAGGAGAAAAGATATTTTCAAAGATTTACCTAAGGGCAGGATACCATCAAGTAAGAATCAAGGAAGAAGACATTCATAAGAAAACCTTTAGGACTAGGTATGGGCATTATGAATTTGTAGTGGTGCCATTTGGACTGACCAATGCACCAACTATTTTCATGTGCTTAATGAATGGCTTATTCATAAATTATTTGGACACGTTCATCATAGTATTTTTGGATGAAATACTTATCTATTCTAAGTCTGAAGAGGAGCATAAACATCACTTAAGATTGGTATTGAAAGTACTGAGATAACATCAATTGTATGCCAAGTTGAGTAAGTGTTCTTTTTATCAAAAGTAGATCCATTACTTGGGACACATTGTTTCAGAGTAGGGCATAGTAGTAGATCCAGAGAAGATCAAAGCCATTAGAGGGTGGCCAACACCCAAAAATTTGTCAGACGTATGATATTTTATGGGATTAGTTGGCTAGTACAGAAGTTTCATAGTAGGGTTCTCTAAGATTTTTCATCCCATCACTTCTTTGCAAAAGAAGGGAACTAAATTTGAATGGACACTCAAGTGTGAAAATAATTTTAATCTATTGAAGGAATTACTTACTAGTGCACCTGTGTTAAAGATTGTTGACCCAAATGAAAGTTTTGTGGTATGTACAGACTCTTGTAAGGAAGGAATTGGGGGAGTCCTCACACAAAATGAACATGTCATTGGATATGAGTCCAAAAATATTAAGCACCATGAGAGGAACTATGCCATGCATGAATTGGAATTTGCTGCCATTGTTCACACCTTGAGGATGTGGAGGTATTATCTCATGGGGAATAAATTTGAATTAAGAACAAACCACATTGGTTTGAAGTATCTTTTTGAACAACCGACCTTGAATGCTAGGCAAACAAGATGGCTGGATTTTTTAAGTGAGTATGACTTCAATATCAAGCATATCAAGGGAAAGTAGAATAAAGTTGCCGATGCACTTAGTAGGAGAGTGCGTCTCATGCATGCTATTGCTATGAGTATGCATCAGTCATACTTTAAGAGCATAATTTTAGATGGTCTTGTTACAGATCAGCATTACCTATAGGTAAAGGAAAACTTATAGCAAGGAGATGTACAACATAAAATAAAGGAGTATGATATAAAGGAAGATGGATTATTCACGCATAAAAATAGAATCTATGTTCCTAGTTTCACAGAACTGAGGAATGTGGTACTGAAGGAAATGCATGATGTTCCTTATGCTGGATATCCCGGTTACCAGAAAACAATTACAGCAGTAAGAAGCCAGTTCTTTTGGCCGGTAATGAAGAAGGATGTTTCTTATTACATCGCTCGATGTATGGAATGTTAGAAGGTGAAGGCTGAGCATAGGCACCCTGCGGGTTTGATGCAGCCATTACCAATTACATATAAGAAATGGGAAGCGATCACCATGGATTTCATCACAAGATTACCCAGAACAAATAAGAAACATGATTCAATCATGGTGGTGGTTGAAAAATTAACAAAGGCTTCTCATTTTGTGCCTGTGAAGACAACGCATACAATGACTAATATTGTAGAAAGTTTCATGAAGGAAATTGCTAGGTTGCATGGGATACATAGGACAATTGTATCGAATAGAGATACAAAGTTTACCTCCAACTTCTGGAGGGGATTGTTTAAATTATTTGGCAAAAATCTAAACTTTAGCACAACATATCACCCCCAGACAGATGGGAAATCAGAGAGAGTCAATCAAATAATTAAAGACATGCTGAGAATGTATGTGATGGATAATCCATCTAAGTGGGAAGATTACTTACACTTGGTTGAGTTTTCATATTACAATGGGTATCAAGATTCATTGAGAATGAGCCCATTTGAAGCCTTGTATGGTAGGAAATTCAATACTCCAATGAGCTGGGACAACCCAATAGATAGAGTGGTACTTGGGTCGGAGTTGCTCAAGGACATGGAAGACCAGGTGGTCAAGCTTAAGTAGAATTTAAAGGCATCTCAGGATAGACAGGAAGTTTATGCAGACAAGAACATGAAAGATAGAGAATTTAAATTAGGGGAGCATGTACTTTTGAAAGTGAATCCCAAGAAAAGCTCTTTGAAATTGGGTGTTTTTACAAAGCTGGCAGCCATATTTTGGGGTCCACTTGAAATATTGGACATAATAGGGCTAGTTGCATACATCCTTGCATTACCTGCTTCCATGAATGTGCATAATGTATTTCATGTATCTTTACTAAAGAAATATGTACATGATCCTAACCATGTTATTGATTGGCATCTGATTCAGGTAGAGATGGAGGGAGACTTTCAGGTTCATCCAGCACGAGTATTGGACAAAAAGGTAAAAATTCTTCGGAATCGAGTTATAGAGATGGTAAAAGTTCAGTGGACCTGATACGATCTTGAAGATGCTACCTGGGAGCATGAAGATTCCATGCGAGCAGAGTACCCACAACTTTTTGGATAAATTTGAGATTTTGATCTCTATTTTGTATATGCACTGAGGATAGTGCCAAAATAAGGGGGAGGGGATGTAACACCCCAGGTTTTGAAACCCCATTTTAAATAATGTATTGTTACAATGCTAAGAGGCCTGAGTGCCCAAACAATTATTTAAAGGGCCAATATGCCCAAGAAATGTAATTCTTTGATCATTATTAATAATAAACACATTGTTGACTGCTAGATGGAGAAGGACTAGAGTTATAGGGGGCTATGATTTCACAAGAGAGGGGGCTTGAGAGGTGAAATGTTTATTCCTATGTTAATTACCTTTTTGCCTAAAGGGGGGAATCGATTACGTGCGATTCTTGGGGAGGCTAGGAGGTTCTTGATTTCCCCACGAACATACTTAAACCCGCCCTTGGTCCAATTGTGGGGTTGGTCATTGGATTGTCCACTCCGTCACCTTTGTGTTACCTCATTCTTACCCTCACACACTCCCATACACTTACCTACCTCCTCCATCCATCCTCACCTACATATTAGTCTCGGGAAGGGGGACCAAACTGGAGGCCCAAATAAGGAGAAGGACTGCCTGAGGGACTGCGTGGCAGAGAAAGGTGGAGGTTCGTTCTCTCAGGTGGTGCAAGATGGGTAGAAGAGAGATGGGTACTTGGATTTCTATGAGTGTTGGGAAGCCTGTGAGATCTTGAGAGCTGATTGGTTTGGGAAGCCAAGTTCACTCTGGAACCATCCTTGTGGATTCATAGCCCTGGCTTGGGGGTGACGTTGCTGTTGAGATTTGGAGTAGTAGTGTCTACGGTTGGGTGGAACGTCCTTCGTCTACAGCCAGTTGGTTTCATCTTTCATAAATATAAGTGCTCTCCATTGTGATATTATTATCTGTGTATGAATTTTTTTTGCTGTATATTTAATTATCATTAATTGAATCTTTAGAACATGCATGCTTGCTGGCTATTACTATGCATGCCATTAATTCTCTTATCTTACACATCTTTAAAAAATAAAGAAGGTATTGGTATGAGAAATAATTCCAAGGGTGGGCTTGCAGGTAGCATACCTTGGCCTGTGGCTGGTGGGGTATGTTACACTCTCAGGTAGAGGGGGTGTCATCATTAGAGGAGTGGTCCTCATACGTATATGATTCATATGTTTGGAAACCTGGTAATGATATGGTTACATATTTGTTCCACCCCTTCGAGGATGACTTGTCACAACATACTCAAGGTGATCTTTAGTCATCCTTTGGTACATACCCTTTTGAGGATACAAATTTTTTTTTATGAGGACTTCCAACTGTTGCGCTCAGTTTGTGAGGAAGAGATGTGGCCATCTTAGATTACTCAGAGGTTCATTCTTCAAAGAAGAAGTATTTGAATCTTGTATATTTCCATGGAGATTCACAGGGGAAGAGCCAATGTTTTTCTACACCTGAGACTGTTCCTTACCTCTTACCCTCTTCTCCAAGAGACCATGTAGTATTCTTCCGATCTCTTGTTTCCTCTTAGTCCTCGAAAATAAGTGAGTCTTTGTGCGTGAATGAAGATGATCCTTCGTCTACATATAACAACCCCCTTCTGAGATGGATTGATCAGTATTGTGGCTACACTTTTAGGTGGGATACACTTTCAGGCGGGATGATTGGGCTGATGGTCCCTATTTCCAGTAGGATTTACACCCTCCCACCCATATTCATGAGTTTTATTTCATGATCGATTATATATATTTTTATACTCATTATTATTATGTGATTAACTTATCTGTGTTGTATTACATGACTAAACATAGGGGGAGATACTTTTATGAGATGATCAAATGGTTACACTGGTTGTATGACTTCACTTGACATCATCCAACATGTGATATTTAGGTCCCCAAGGCCCTAGGTAAGTAGGTAATTCATTTTTATTCCATTCATTTTTCATCTTGATTGCTCATACTAGTTTATATGCATTTCATTTTCATTTTTCTCTACTTGCATATTGATTTCATGCTTATTTTAGAATTTTTTGAAAAAATGTCAAAATTTTCTTTTTTTTAGCTTCGTTGGTTTGGATTATGATCATATGAGAACACATATGAGTAGACCATCCTACACTTGAAAGTTTAATGTTTCCTTGCAGGCACATGTCTACCAGGATATGTTGCGGTTCTCATGCACTCTACAGTGAGCACATGTCCCCAAGTAGGAGCCAAATGTTATCCCCATTTTGTGGATAACTAAGGAGATGATGTCTTGAGGCCCTTAGGTTGTAGATATGGAGTGACAAGAGAATACATGACCAGAAATACCCTTTGCACATATGGAAAACCCACTCACCACCACATATGGGCAAAGGTTTGCAGATGGCATCCACCACACCAGTTGGCTTCTGGAAGGCAGTGGGCCTTGCTCCATGAGGTACAAGTCAGTATTATGGTGGGCATCATTTCAGTATTCAAGCCATTTGATTATGTTATATCTTATATTTCTCTAGATTTCATGATCCGTTCTTGGACATTATGCCTTTTTCCCTTCTTCACCTTGGTGGTTGACATTGTGCCCTAGGAAGTGGTTTTCCTTGGGAATGGGTTTGCTACTAGGAACCCCCTTAATGATCCATCATACCGTTCCCAACCATACTTACCACTTTCCATAATTATTTCCCTCCATTTACTTATCTATTAGGATTTTAGGGTATATTTAACTAAGAAGGGGTTGTCCCTCATTCTATGGGAAGAAGGGGCTAAAGGCCCAGATGGCTGAGTGTTGGGTAAAATATAAAAGACTCATATAAACCTTCCAGATGCTTCGTCGAGGGAACACCCAAGAAATAAATGAAGCACTTATATTTAAATAAATAGGTCCCATAATATAATAAAGAAATGCTTGAAAGGTTATTTGAAGGATAGGAGGTCTCATCACGAGTTGACCTATCACATCCATGGATATCTAGTGGTATTGCATTGTCATCATCTGGTTACCAAACCAGGGAAATGGCTCTCAATTGCATGGCTGAGAGAAAGGGGGTATCATCACGAGCCAACCTTATCATTTCCATTAGGTGTTTGTGGGTGACATCGCCATCACCTATTCACCACACAAGGGTAGTGACCTTCAATCTCTCCTTATGCTATTATGAAATAAAATATTAAGAAATAAAGATAAAAGACAATTGATGGGCTTGGAAAAAGTGCATTGCAGACGAAGGTACCACACACCCTCTACAAAGGCACCCATGAATGAGACACTACGAACCCTTGTACATCATGATCCCTATGCCCATTGATTCTTGACCCCATCCACCTCATACACTTTACATGGCTTAGAGAGGGACCTGTTGGAAGATCTCCTTGACCTAGGGCAAGATCTACCCAAGAGGACACCTTGTCAACCCTCCCATATTTAAGCTTGACAAGTCGCATAGTGTCTTTGAGTTGTGAATTGCTTGATATAGAGATATTTTATGCACATGCTTAGATGGATTATTTATTGATTGGATTCACTTATCATGATGTTATGAATTGAGATCCTTCGAGGGTGTGTTCATTTGTCTTTGTAGGACCTAGTTTGTGGATAATTTTGGGAGAACAAGCCTAGATTGGGATTCCATAGGGATACAATCCCACATGTTGGATGCTAGGGGCCCACATGAAAAATGAGAGAGATCATACTTGGATGGCCTCGATGATGACTTAGACGACCTAGCCCACCCCTTACTTTCCAAATGATTTTCTCGGGAGGGGGAAAAACATTCCACTTTTGAGCTTGACGTCATGATCTTGGGGGATAGGGCATGATGGTGAGGTGCCACTCTTTGACACATGGATTTTTTTAGGATAGTAAGGTATTCACCATGATATGAGTGCATATATTCTTAACACGTCACCTTTGGAGGCCCATACATGCTTCCCCAACACCAACGATTTCCTCAAAGTGCCAAAACATCCCCTAAAGGGGTGATGTCCTCCTAAATTAGGGTTTAATTTGTGCAAAAAGTGAAATTTTAAATGAGTTGTTTAATATTATTTTGTTAAGGGGGAAAGATTAGGGTTTTTGAACCCTAATCTTGTGTTTTACTCCTTAATTTGTGGACAAACTATGTTAGATACTTTTAGTATAAATAGAGATCATAAGATCTCATTTGGAAATATAACTCTCCCTCTTGTGAGAGAATTGGTCTAAAATTTTTGGCCCTCTTGGCTATTTTATCTCTTGTGCACTTTTTTTATGGCTATGTTATGAATGGTTGATGGAGGAAGGCCTAGCACTAGCTTTGGATGATGCTTTCTAGCTCTTGTGGTGAATTGTCTCAACATTTCTCTTGATATTGGTATGTTTTTTACCTTCTTGCTATCATTTTATTCAAGTCAAGTATTTCATTTCTAGGAGATAGGTGGGAAGTATAAGTGCATACACCCCCACCATAGCCTTCATCATTTTATTTTCTTCATCTCATTGATTAAGGGTTTGCTAAGAGAAGTATAAGGGAATACACCCTCTTAGCTTAAACCCTAGATTAGAGAAACTTGCCTTGGAAAATAAAAGGACTTACACCCCCAAGGAGGTAGATTTTCTAAGCTCCTTGTGACTCCATTAACCAAAATAGTAAAGGAACTAGCCATTTATTTGTTGCACTGGAGAAATAAAATATTGCATTGGGAAACGCGATTTTCGGTCATTTTTACTTCTTGCAAAGTGGATTGTTTTCCTTGTTCCTTGGGAACCTCACACCCACTAGGGAATCCCCATATAGTGGGTACTTATTGATTCTGTTACAAAATTGCATCTTCATCCATTAGGGATGAAGAAACCCTAACTTGCTTGAATAACTCTCTTATCAACCATTGGATTTTGCTCAAAGTTTGCACACTTGTTCTCCTTGGTCCAACACACTTTTTGGCAAGTTTTGAGGAGATTTAAGTGTCTTATTTTCTTGTTGTATTACATTGTATGTTAAAGCCATAATGTTGATATAATATTCTCCAGATTTTTTTTTACAATAGCCTTATGTTTTATGCTAAGAGTATTGGTTTTTCATCTTGAGTTTAGCTAGTCATTTACTAGTTTTTCTCTTGCATTTTCTACTTGATCTTTAGCATTTATTGAGCAGATTATAGTAACTTTTTATTTCTGATATATACTGTTATCTATTTCTGCAAATTAGGGACAAAAATATTAACTTGGTGATCCAACTAATATATACCATTGTAAAGTGTCTTTTCTTGTGTCTTAGGTAGGTACAATCATCCAGAGAAGTGTTATACCTGTGGGGAAACAATTACTTGACTTGCAAGGCACCTCTTTCCACATTTCACTCCACTTAGAATTGAACTATAGGGGATTCATTTCCATCCATATTCATCTCCATCTCAATCCCCCTAGGGTCACCATGATTGCCTCCCTAGAGTGACCTAGTCACCCTTGAAGTGCGGGACCTACATCGAGGTGACATTGGATGTAGGATTCCCAAGTTGTAGTGCTTGTTCCATAGTTGGGTCTGGCTTTGACCAACTTGCAACTTGTGCTATAACACTATCGATCCGCCTCAACTTCATCTTTACCCGACCGAATCACCTCAACCTTCGACTTCGACTATCATTTGATCCACCTTGGATTTCTCTGCAAAGAATATAACAACCCAACAAAAACATCATGAGTTTTGTGCAAGTGGGATGGTAATACAAGACGATAGGTAATTTGTCCAATTATTTCCTGAATTTTAAATGGCATTATAAATAGAGGTGATAACATTTCCCACTTTCTAAATTGAATGAAACTCTTATTAGGACTTATAAGAATAAAATAGATCATCTCCTAGATTATAACTTTAGTTAATCCCATGTGCATCGTCATAAATTTTCTGTCTATCTTGTTCTTCCTTTAATTTCTATCTAATATGCTAATTTGAATCACTTGTTTCTCCATCTCTTGAATCAATTCCAACCCTACTGTCACTCAATCGTCTAGCCTTTCCTAGTTCAATGGTGTCTTTCATGGTCTTCCATATAGAGATTTATAAGGAGGCATCCAAATTGAGCTATGGAAACTGTTATTGTTATCAAACTCCACCAAAGGTAGGTACTTCTCCCAATTGGTTTGGTTTTCCATAACATACATCTGAAGCATGTCTTCTATAAATTCATTCAATATTTCCATCTTCTTGTCTGTTTTAGGATGATACACTATGATCAAGTTGAAATCGGTCCCTAATGATAACTGGAAACTTGTCCAAAACATATATGTAAACATAGAGTCTCTATATGTAAACCTATATGTATTGAGACCAGAGAGCCCGTGTGATTATGAGGCTAGTAATCCAGGATGCAAATAAGCTAGTGCACCTATCCATGTAAAGTGTAATCATACGTAGTCATTAATAATATTACAATGCTGCATGCAGATAGACTCAGATAAAAAGAGATGGGGGGACTAACTCTAACAGAAAAGAGAAAAAGGGGGGAAGACTTAAGCCTTAGGGAATATTTTATAATATTTCATGAAAAGTTCAATGTTATGGACAATTATTTTATCCTAAGTTCCCGAGGGTAGGGAATGAGTCACCAAGTGGTGAAAACTACTTCTAAAGGTGACAAGTGTCTAGTTTAAGGCATGCAATGTATATTTCCGACCTTATGTATTTTGGGGAGGGATTCATTATTCACTCTAGGAGAGAAGAAGGGGTTGGACAATCTAGAAAATATGACTATTACCTTATATCCAGAGAAGTTTGTAAGGTATTTTGGTTATGTAATCATAGTTATGCTGTTGAAGAGGTGGGTTGTCAGGCCCATGAGCAGTCTCTCTAGGTGAGATATTTTCTCAGGCTCATGTACCAGTCCAACGCGTGGTCTATGAGTGTTATAGATAACTGCGTGAATTTTGTGTCCTTGTCTGTGATCTTGTTTTCTTCCGAGATATTTTCACAGATAAATAAATGCTTTTCAGGGTCCTCTGATGCCTCACCCTGAAACTCTGGTAATATGATAGTGGAATCTAGTCATACCATTTTGAATTTTGTTGAACTACTGCCTCTGCACAGTGTAGATAATTGACTATTACTTCTTGAACTTGCACCCCCAGTTGTGTGTCCTTTATTAGATCCCTGACCAACTGTACCTCCTCTACTAAAAATGAATTTTCTAAAAGTTGGTGTTCTTTCAGGTGTATTAGGCACACATGGGGTTGTATATTCCACACTGACTGTGATCTCGACTGGAGTTCTGCCTTCTGTTCATGACCCTGGACATTTTTTTTTCCTTTCATATGTTGCATGCAATATTTCCTCAATTTTATCCATAGCCCAGAGATCCTCTACCTATTCTTGGTCGCTCACCAATACCTCTCTATCGACTATGGCCCTCTTTTTGTTATTCGTCTTGTATTGGTAAGGTCTTCCACTGCGCATATTTCCAACTTTTTACATTATATTATTTGTTTGGTTATTTTCCATAATGATTGGGTCCATGGAGTCCTTCTACTTCCCCTTATCCATCTCCCTGTCCATATCTAAAATGCATGCTAGTGCTTCCCCTTTTACCCTATGCGCACAGGGAAGTTTAGTTCTCTGATTCCATGGTCATCACACCTTTCTCATACAATAAAATCTTGATAGAAGTGTATAGTGATATAATGTACCTACCTTTGGGTCCATTCATAAAATCCTACTCTGCAATAGTTTCCAACTTCGCAGTATCAATTGCAAATTCAATGATAAATGCCGCAACAATACTTTCTAACCAAAAATATACTTCGTGCGTAAATTTATTATTGACTTGCTGCAACTACGCGATCTCTAAAGAATTCCACTCTAGCTATTTGATCTGATTCATAGGATGGTTGTCCTTCAACCTCAATAACCACTTCTTCAATATATGCAGGAAATGACAGAAAAATACTTCATGAAAGTCGCTAAACACATATTTGTCAAGATATTTGCGTGGTGTAATTTTAGGGTTTTTGTTGTTCTTCTACGCAAAATCAATTTCCTTTGTCATTAACCATATTTCAATATTCACCTTCGTTGGATTCCATGGCATGAACATTCCCTTCTATACTTTCATTCTCAGTGATTTTCTTCAACAAATCCCTTCCACTCAATCCTGTGCAGTTCTAGCCAGCAACAAAACCATTTTTTGGACGCTTGGGATGACCCATGTTCTGATCAAAATAGATTTCCAACAAAACCCTCAAAACTATTGGCCCTCCTAGTAAACCAAAAGGCAATGTTGCACATAGAGTGCACAACACAGTCTCACTCGAGATAGATTTATGGGAGATTGCAATACTCGGGTGTTTGCAGACTAGGAAGGGATTGGGACTGTCTGCTGGTTCTTTTTCTCAAGCATCAATATTATCATTCCGTCACACACCTGACCCCTAAGTACCTTTTTAAGGGATGGGATATAATTTTTTTTCTTTTCTCAATCATCTCAAATATTCTCTATCACTGCTCCATCGTATTCTACTCATCAAGAGCTTTCCAACGATGGTAATTTCACTCATAAATGAGCTCTGGAACGAGGTTATGACCTTCCAAAGTTCTCGGGTTTACATAGGCCACATGGCCTCCTCATGAACTCACATTGTCCACACCATCTGATGTGGTGAAACCTTGGTCTTGATGTGGCACTATCCTAGCCTGCCATAGTTTAACTTCAATCCACGTAGGCCTGCATCCATCATAGCTTGAACCTTCTCCCAACACACTCTTCTCTTACCTCCAAAAAATATGGTATCGAGGAATATCCCCCCTAATTACCATCCATTCAGAGTTTGAGAAATTCATGTAGTATCAATGCATGCCAAATCTCCTGACATACAGTTAGGATCCATTCGACAACTAAGGTTTACCAATCCTACTGGACCCCACTCAACTCATCAACCCATTGAAGATTAACATGCGCCATCACAATGATGTTCTTAGTCATCATCAATTTTCCATGTCACCATAGAGTGCTTAGGCTTGCTCGACTAAAGAATGACATTTGTCCCTCTCCTATAGTCCAATTAAAATACTTAATTAATATTTCATAGAATACTATTATTTGGTAATTAATTACTTAAACCTCATTAAGGATAATTATTCTCCACAAACTAATTATTTGGTATTTAATTTTTGCTTAGCCTAATACTCCCGGCCTAGTAATTACATAGGCTTTACTTTTTATTTCTCCCCCTTAGAAGTAGTTTAGGACTAATTCAATTAATTACTCATATGATAATTATGAGTAATTATATCATAACACAATGATGCTAATTTATCCATAACATACTTAATTTTATTAACCTTAATTAAGGTATATAATTCAATCCCTCCTATGTTGGATTACTGAGAGTGGGGGTGAATCAGTAATAGATAAATTATCCTTTTTAACCACCAAATGAAAGTGTTATATCAATGTAGCATTATCATCCAATAGTTGCAGAGTAAATAAACAATGAACAAATGAGAAATCATACACATACACCAATGTTTTTATGTGGAAACCCAAAGCGAGAGAAAACCACAGAATGATTTTTCTTATATGTCTTTAAGAATTACATTCATTGGAAGCACCAACTTCCTTTGTTTTCTAGCTACAACTAGAAGGAGGCTCCAACCCCCTAGTTTCTCAGGCTACAACTTGAAGGAATATCGAACTCCCCAATTCTCTGGCTACAACCAAAAGGAGGCTAAAACCCCCTATGTTCTCCGACTACAACCGAAAGGTGGCTACAACCACCTATCCTTTCCCTGTCCAACCACCCTGATGTAGAAGTAGAATGATGGAACTACTGTCACACTATCACTGTGAGATATACTGCTATAAACCTATACCAATCAACCTGCACCAAAAAAATTGTACCAATAACCTGAACCATGCATCAACCATGCATCAACCTGTACCATAAACAAGTGCATCAACCATGCACCAACCTGTACCTCAACCTGTAATCAACCTATAGCATAAACAAGTGCATCAACCATGAACCAACCTATACCATCAATGAGGGAATCAACCATGCACCAAATATGTACCAATATCATGCATCAAATACAAATAAACTATGACTCATCAAGATGTACCGGCATCATCAAATACAAATAAACTATGACTCATCAAGATGTACTGGCATCATCAAATATACACCTCATGTATGTGCCAACTCATCAACTACTTGTCTCAACCATGTACCCAACATGAACCTCAACCATATACCAAATAGATATACCAATATAACCATCAAAAGTTCTCTATCAATACATCACACTATCCATAACCAAATACCATAAACCATTACATCAAACCATGTGCCACAACCTCACTATTATACGACCTCTATCTATAACATACCTCAACCAAAAGCCCTCATCAATTTCATCATCCAAATCTGATTTGTAACTCTGTAATAGACCTAGTGTATATGATCACATACTTGAAAACCTTCCTTAACTTTAACAACAAGAGACTATCATTTTATCAAACTTTACTTTAGTCTCACATGACTAATTTTGGATTAGTCAACAACCCTAACTTGAAATAATCATAACTATGTACCTATAATGAATACAGATCTAAAAATGGTACACAATGTTCTTCAATGTATTTTATGAAATTCATCCAGACTTCACTACTTGGAACCTCTCAGAAAAGGAGTTATAGAAAAAATGGCATACCGTGTTGAATTCTAGCTTATTCTAGAGAGCAAACCTATAGAGAGTTCACTGCACAAAATATTTGTTGTATGGATATGAAAATGGTACAAACAATACATAGACTGTACTATAACCAATACATTTGGTCTTACTAAATTTGGATCTGTTATGAAGAAGTTATGACGTTTTTACCCAAAACACATGTTTTAGACTAGTTTTAGGACTAGCCACAAACCCTATTTTCCACGACGTGTAAATCCAAAAATACAATGACCCACAAGCTGAAATTTGTATCAAAGCTACTTGGATATGTTTCCTCAAAGTCCTCCCAACTTCACGGTCTGAATCATTCTAGAAAAAAATTTATTGCAAAAATGGTGAGATGACCTGTAAATAACATACCTTAGAAAGCATCATCAAAATAATTTATCCTCCCTTGAATTTCGGCCTTCTTTACTTCACCTTCCCTCTGAAATTTGGCTTAGATATCCTTTGGTTACCTTATTCACCTGTAGATATTCAATATTCTCAAGTGTGATTAAAATGAGAGAGCCTTGCCCCTTTTTTTATACTTTCATTTAGCTTCCTCAAGGGGTTACCTTTTAACCATCTTAATCCACTTTCCTTATTTTAGGGTTAACCCATTTCTAATTTCTCCATTGAATTTATGATTTAAATAATTTATTTTGTATTCAATTTGAATTATAGTACACTCATCAGTTTACTTTATTATTTACCTTCTAAAATCTCTTAAACCACTTTGACTACTTTGACCTTTTGGGGCTTCTAGATGACTCATGAGGGTTCTCCAACTTCACATGGCCATAAATCTCTAATCGTGAGGAGTTATGCGATGTTCCACATATCACTGGAAATGACATGAAATTAAATATCCATATAGAATAGTCTTGCCTTCAAATATATCCAAACTCATACCATTATCCATCAAACAAACTTGGGTCCATTACCCAAACCTGGGTTCTCCAACTTCTCATGGCCATAACTCTCTAACCGTGAGGAGTTATGTGATGTTCCACATACCACTGAAAATGGAATGAAATGTAATATCCATATATAATAGTATTACCTTCAAATATATCAAAAATCATACCCTTATCTATGAAACAACCTTAGGTCCATTACCCAAACCTTTGTGCTACCAAAATTCACTACCGGACTTTCTCGAAGGGTTGACATCAATCACTAAGGGTTGACATCAATCTACAATATCACTCTCAAATGGTTGACATCAATGACAACCAAAAATCCATACCAAATGTCCATCAACCTAATACAACTCTCTGACAATCTCCCCCTTTGGCATGGATGGCAACACCAACATTGATGGCAACACTTAGTCATGATAACATTCATGCTTATACTCCTCATCAATGTTTCTATCTCTCCTCCTTTGACATCAATGGAAAAGTGTATATCCCTTTGGGGATGACACTCTTGAATGAACTCTCCTTGGGGATGATCCCCTTATCTACATGCCTCTGCACTCTCTCTCCAAGCATTTCTATCCTGCATATGATAAATATCTCCCCCTTTGTCATCAATGGAAAAGGTATCTTTCCATCTGGGGTGGATTCCCCTGACCAAACTATCTTTGGGGATACTCCCTGTTATCACTATAAAATTTTATTTTGGAGACCCATCCTCAGAACTTAGTAGGAGGCTAATTCAGTATGGAGGAGTGTTAGACTAGCGGACGAAGCCACATCCGACAGGAAGGGCTAAATATAGGGGAAAGGTGAAGTAGATGGGGCTTGATAGGTCGTGATCGTGAGCGTTGCCAAATCAATGGTCAAAGGATGCATCGAGCAGAGAAGTAGTGCACTGGTTAATATCCTCAAGGTCGACCGATAAGAATACCTTGGTTTTGTTCTGAAGGTATGTGGTGCCACTAGATATGTATCGGGGGGAAAATCGGGTAAGCCTGAAACCACCCAAGTCCACCCCGAAGTCACATATCAGAAAATCATTTTATATATGTCAAATCCAAGGATCACATGGGGAAATGGATGGTCGGTCAAATCACTTCATGCCACTTGTTTGAGTACTTTTCGTCCATGCGATGCTAGGTGAGTGCCACCAGATAACTGATTCGAAGGCTCATCATTCAGAATAGATTGGCTGAGCGTGACAAGCTGTTGTACCTGTAATTAATTTTATCTGTAATTCATGATTCGAACTCAATGACTACTGTCTTTCAAACTATGGATGACATTACTCTATTTTGGGCAATCGACGCTTCATTCTTGAACGAGGTAATTACAAACCGGATCAACTTCCTAATTTATATACAATTAAGGGAGATAAGATTATGTTTTCTGCAAAACTGGGAAAACTGGACAAAGCAGACCAAGTGGCCTCCAGTGAACCAGGATTTTCAACTAATATGAAAAATTCATCATTGAATAAGAAAAAGAAGTTGGTTGCATGGATATTAGCAATAAAATTTCATACAAAGCCTATAGAAGAGCTGTAAGAAGATAAGGAGGTCAGATTAAATCCCATCATGAAGGATTTAATCATCAATGGATACGCCAATGAGAATCACACGCGAGTTGTCAAGAGGAAAAGGAGCAATAGATAGAAGATGGAGGTTAAATATGAGGTGGTTGAGAGCGTTGGAGAAAACCAATCGGCTTGGCTTGACACTTTAAAGGAATAAATTGCTAATCTGAAATAGTTCCCAGGCTAAATTGAGTATGTTTCAGAGAATTTTGTAATGATATAGACATGTGGCGTTCAAAACAAAAATATTGAATATGTTAGTTTTGTCTATAATGATCCCTATAAAATAGGAGTACAATTGTTACACGTTACTCCTTTTTTGTAACTGATGTGTATTTCTGGAACTGTAGGGAAGTTGATTCGTTTTGAATCCCAAATGTAATATACCTATATATATTATTCCAAAGATAAATTAAAAGAGGATTGACCAGAGAGGGGCCTGCCCTTGTAGTAGGAGGAATTTGTAATTTCTTGGAGCTAAATTGAATATATAATGCAGAATCATTTTTGAACTCTTTATGAAAAGATTCTAATGGCTGTGATATGAGTTCTGTTTTCTCTCATAGTGTGTATTTCTTGTGTCTTTAAAATTCCATTTTCATCTTCTTCTATTTAAATTGGAGAGTCAAAGGTTCGGAATTCATCTTATGATTCTCTCGACTTAAGCGATTTAAACTATGTGATTGTCTTCCTAACTAATTTAGAATTCATTTCGATAATGCTATGATGCGGTTAATTGTTTTTCCTTTTCCTCTTTCACCCTGCAAATTTAAATTTACAATTCAGATTCATTGCCTCATTTAGCCTTTCTCCTATGGATAGTTCCAATGGCCTGCTATTGTTTATTTATTTTCGACTCCATAGCCATAAGTGTCCCTCCCCTTCCTTGCCAACAAATTTATAAAAACCCCAAAAACAAACCAAATATAGCCACCGATTGCCAAAGAAATATCAAGTGACACGAGAGAGCCCTCTCTGAGTTGAGTATGCTAGTTCCCAACTCTAAAGTAGGTTGAAACAATTACATGTGTAGTTTGTCTATTCTTCTGGACAAAATTTATAGAGTGATAACATTCTGGCGCCGTTGCCAGGGAGAGAAGGTGAAATATTCCTTGGGAGAAATGAAAAAGTTCAAATTTGAGTACTGATGGTGAAGAGTATTCAGACATAGAAAGGTTGTACATCATTCACTTGGTGACTCCATTTTCAAGAATATATAATTCAAAATTTGAATGGCGAATCCACTGTCCAAAGACTTAGTATCTGAAGATTTTATTGGCGACTCGACTCAAGCTTCAAATTTGATTTAGAGACTCCACTAGAAGATGAGATCCCTTGACAGAGGTATGAAAGGACATCATGGGAGAAAACAAGTACCTAAAGTTGAGTTTTTTCAAAGACATAATATGTTTTGTTATTAATTACCTGTTGTCCTTTCCTGAACATGCTAAACAAATTTTTATTTACCTACTGCATTCAAATGATGATGATGCAAGTCTTGCAGTTGCATATCCTCCTCCTAAAGTTGTACATATATCTCCTCAGTGTATCACTGATTTTGATCAAAATTTTCCATCTGAGCCATGTGATGACCATAACCAAGTTGACGAGCCTTATGAAACCAAGGCTGATATTTCACCTCTTGTACTTGATCCAACGCCCTCCAATATTCAAAATAGATACAAACCCTTAAAATTACCTCACATCCTTTGTGATTTTCCTCCAAAGAACTATAAGTACCTACCTATGTTTGATGCAGAACCTGATGCCATCACAGCTGAAAAACACATCCAAGATTTTGAACATTTTATAGATTTGTTTGAGATTGATCATGATGATGTTTGTATGAGGGACTTCTCTCAATCCTTGAAAGGGGATACCAAAGACTGGTTTAAACACTTGCAGCCAGAGACGATTACCTCATGGGAGGAATCGAAGAATGTATTATTGAAGTTTTGGGGAAAGAAGAAATATTTGGATATACAACTTACAAAGTTCTATGCCTTGACAAGGCAGAGAAATGAAACTATTTCTACATTCATCAGGAGGTTTTCCAGTATTTATTACAATTTTCCCAAAGAAATTAAACCCATTGAAGCTGTTGCCATGCTCCATTATACAACACCTCTTCATCCAGATTTGTCTTTCCTCCTGATGGAAATAAGACCTAAGTCCTTACATCAAATGTTTAATAATTCTCAAGAGATTCAACAAAATATCCAAGCATGTAAAAAGATTCTAAATGAGGAGTTAGATGCTAAAGAACATGGCAATGAATATGAACAAAAAACAATTGATTTGAATCTTGAGCAGAGAGTTAATAATATCATATGCCCTCTTGAAGCTTTTAATGCCAATGATTTTGCAAAAAATTATATTCCACTTGTTGAAAGAGGAGGTGTTGATTTAGCTTCTGATCCATCCCATGATAAGCAGGGGGATGATTGTTTTATGTATTCATTTGTAGACAGTCAAGAAGATGAATTTGCAAATCATCTTGTTGAAGAGCCTGTTGATGTTCCAAGTTTTTTCTTGTTAGATGACATTGCAGATGTTACTGATTTACCTATATATGACAAATATGATGATGATTGTGATGTTGAATTACTAGAAAAACTAGCTGTATGTTCTCTATCAGAAAATGTTCCTTGTCAGTAGTGTAATGAGAGCAATTAGCCTACATATCACAGTTACAAAGAAGAAAGTACTGAATCAACTGAAGGGAATTCTTTACCTTTATGATTTTCTTCATTTAAATTGTTGAAATAAAATTCTAAGATCATCATTGAAGGAAAGGAATGTGTGTTGATTCCCAATCACACCGATTCAATGAAAAAAATTGACAAGAAATTGCAACAATCTTCTCATGTGTTTGATGACCCTGTTACTTGTTATGTAGAATGTCTTGTTAGTACAAAATTGCAGCCATTGGTCGAAGATGAATCTGAAAATGAGTGTGTTCAACAATCCAAAGTATTTGAAAAATGTGCATATGATAGCATTGAAGAAAATGAAGAAAGTTTTGAATCAGGTGAAAGAACCTTGCCATTGTGTTTTGCTTCTTTCAAATTGCTGAAACAAAATATTATATTACTTCAAATAAGAAATCCTCCAGACATGATGTTGAATACGAAGAGAGCAGTGGACTTTCAAATGAAAACTATATTCCATTATGTTTTTCTTCCTTTGAATTGTTGAAAGAAAATCATGAGATAACAGAGGAAGCATGGAAGTCTGACTGCATTCACAGTGGCACTGTTTTACATGAGAAAATTGTTATCAGTGAGGAAGACCAACAACCTTATCATACATTTAATGACCATATTGTTGATTAAATGGAAGGTTATTTCAGTTCATATTTGCATCATGTGCTCAACTATCATCTTGAAAATGAAGATGAAGCTGATCAAGAAATTGCTATTAAAAGTCATTGCCCTTCTCCTGAGATTAATGTAGATATACAACAAGATTTCCAGCAAGACATAGTGTTTCAAAGTTGTCTTTCTTCCCCTGAGAATGATGTGGTTGTGCAGTTACTAAATGGCTTAGACATAGATGAGGATTATGAAATTGCATATACTCAAGCAGTGAACAAACAACTAACATAGAGTTTCAGGAAATCAACAAGACAGTGTATGCCACTTTTCAATCAGAAATACAGAAAGATAACAAAGAGGCAGTTGTTTTATTTGATTCATTTGAAAATCATGGTTTTGAAAATGCATCCATGGGAACTCTATATTTTGAAATAGTTCATGCTATTAGCCTTTGACATTTGTAGGAAGATTATGAACATGAACTTGTTTCCATTCATTCACTTGAAATTCAAAGTGATAGTCCTCAAGCAAATTTCCAGAAGGTTAATAAAACCAAATTATAATTGTTTGATGAACAATAGGATAGCCTTGATGCACTTAATATGGTTGTCACATTTTAATATGTTCAAGAATGTATGAACGTTTTTGTTGATATGCATGGAAGAGTAGACAAACCTATTGCTGCCATTTCATTTGAAAATGTTCTCAGAACAAAAGAAATGGAGAAAGAACAACAAACACTTGTGAAGGAAGCCTGTCCTTCTGTTTTAACTCCTAAAAGAGAAATGGTCTCTCATGTGTCTCATGACCCTATGGCATGCTATATGGAGAATATTTACAGTCTGAATCTATAATTGATGATGGGTTGTGAGCTTAGAAATGAAGAGGACGACAAATCAATGTCAGTATTAGATATGGATTGCTTTACACCAGAAGTTTCATTTTAGTTAGAACTATCTTTTGAATCAGAAGGTTGTTATTTACAATAGTTTCAACAGGTTTTTCAGCCTCTTGAAAAAAATCGACAAGGCAAATCACCTGAAAACAAGAATGCAGTGGAATAAATGATACAAGATTGTTTGTTTACACATGTGTTGGAATATCCTTTTGTAGTTTTGCTAGAAACGATGAACAATCCTAATATTTTTAAATTCTTAAGATTTAGGTTCATATGTAACTTCTCAAATGAGTTGTCGATGAACAAGATTTGGAGTGATCATGTGAAAAGTAGATGAGCAACGGATAAAATGCTATCATGGATGCATTGACACTTTCATTTCACCTGACTGGCATTTCGCTTTAGTAGTTAGGGTAGATAGGTTCGAATAAGCTTGACGATCAAGCATTTTCAAATTTAGATTTACAAATAAAGTATTCAGTTAGATTTTAGTAGTATATCCAACGTTCAATATCTAGGTCAGATCATGACACACACCTGTTATGAGAGAAGCCCAATGGATAAGGTACAAGGTCTATTGTTCTTTGCTACCTCGCAAGGAGGGTAGCATCCCCAGTTGGAGCCCATGCTATCACTATAAAATTTTCCTTTGGATACCTAACCTCGAAACTTAGTAGGAGGCTAAGTCAGTATGGAAGAGCGTCAGACTGGTGGATGAAGCCACATCCAACATACAGGGATAAATATAGCATAAAGGTGAAGTAGATGGGGCCCGACATGTTTTGATCATGAGAGCTTCCAAATCAATGTTCGAAGGATGCATTGGACAAAGAAGTAGCGCACCGGTTAATATCCTAGAGGCAGGTTGATAAGAATACCACAATTTTGTTCTGAACGTACGTGGCGCTACTAGATACATATCAGGGGGAAAAGAGGGTAAGCCTGAAACCACCCAAGTCCACCCTGTTAGCACTTGGTAAATTTCCTAGAGGTTGAAAAGAAGAAATCTACAAAGGTAACCTTATCCAACTGCTTTTAAAACTGGAATCTAGCCCTTCCAGCTTCAGAGAGGGATCTCTCTATATGATTTAGCTTTGTTTCTTAACTTCAGATATTAGGCTAGGTAAAAGGAACATGTGGGTTTTGTTGTAAAAAGAGTTTATAAATTGGTTGAGACAGTTCACACATCCATTGGGCTATGGGGTCTGTATTTGATTAATGTTTAAGAAACAACCAAAACACCAAAGAAGTCCTTCACAAGGCGAGATAATATATTCATTGGATCTTTAGTAATTAAAATGATGGACAGAAGAAAAGATAAGGAGAATAACTTCAACTAACAAGCAGTTAAGAATTTCTTAATTGAAGATATTAGAAGATAAACATTAAAATCTTTAGAATCAGAAACAGGGTATCAGAGATAAATCCTGCAACATTACGCTATTCATAAAGATTAGTTCCAGAAAGAAAAAATGATTACGAAGAAAGAAAACATTCAACATAGAAGATTGACATCACCAATGAACATACACAAGAATCCTGTAAAGTGCCTCTTCTTTATTAATGGCAGATCTCTTCAAAAATAGTACAGTTTGACAGTAGTAGGGTGTGCGAATCAACAACCCCAAATACTTCCAAAAGTGAGGTATTTATAATCTCAAAATACAAACGTTCCTGTCATAACTGATCGGGACGTGCTGATTCTATTTTTAGTCTAACTACTTTAACTAATAAAAAACTGTTTGATGACTCATTACAACTGCAAGCGGTGTTTCTGGGGTAGGCCATTGGTGAGGTGCCTTCGCATCCTCTTCTAACTGGACAGGTGACTGGATGCGACAGCTCATCAACTAATCTAGTAGATCACACAGTTCTTCCCATATGATATGACCTGGCACTATGACTTTAAGCAATCTTCGATACACTTCATCCATGTCTGTGTATTTAGCAAATGTGGGCTTGATGGTGAATATATGTTTAATTTCATGTTGGATATCAATATCCAACTGCAGGGCCTCCATGAATGCTTTTCCTGTGATACTCCCTTGTACCCCTTCAAATTTGGAACTAGACGCTTCAGTCAAATTCTTCTTATAATCAGGGAGCGTCATTAATTTATCGTTGATGACCTTCAGGCCAGGTAGGCCCTTCCTCTGGAGGGCATCTATCTTATTGAAAAAATTCTTCACTCCTTGATCCATGACTTGAATCTTCTCCTCAAGCTGAAGCATGAGACCCCTTTTGGTCAGAACCCTTTTGACTTCAAGTATGGTTTCTGTCCTGTCTTCAATCTTTAATTCTTCTAGTTCCTCCCTGGTATTTGAATTCAGGAACCCTATGATTTCATTCACTTGGGTTGGCATGTCTCCCAACTCCACTCTGATTTTCTCAACAGCTTGTTTGCTCCTCTGGAGCAAATCATTTTTTTTGAACATAATTTGAAACATCAGCCAGACTTCATTGATGGACTTGGTAATGTCTGTCCATATCACTTCTTTGGCCTCGGCCAAAGTCTTCCCTGCCACGGTCTGCTTTTGGAGCTGTTGTAGCTCCTTCCTGATTTGCTCATTCACCTGCTTTTCTTTAGATAGGCTTGTCTGGAAAGAAGTCTTAAGCTCTTGGAGATTCTCCACTTCTTTCTTAAGCCTGCTGATCTCTGACTCTTGCAGGTTCATTCTCTCCATAGACTTGGCCAAGTCTATCGTTCCTTCCGGTAGTGGCACTGATGCAGCTGATGGAAGGGCTACCACTGTGGCTATGCTCAATCCTGCAATTGGGATAACACTCAATGGGATGCCTTCCATTGTCTTTGCTTTCTCTTTCTCTTTCAACAATATTTCCATCTCAACCTCCATCTCCTTTAACTGAGCATTCTGCTCCATGAGTAATTTCAACATCTCGTCCTTTTCACCTTCCCTTTCGGCTATCTCCTTCATTTGTGGGTCCTCTGTTGGAGGGAGATTTAGCTGCTTCCTTAAGGATGCGATGTCAGCATTTTTCTTTTTGATCATTTCTTCGGCAGCCTTGACATTCGCCGGGTCGTAACCGATCTTGAGGACCAGCTCCTCCAACGTCTTGATTTTGTTGTCCTTTGCGAAAGATGATATTTTTTCCATCTTCAGTTGGGTCTGGGCATTGCTCAAAGCTACCCAAAATTTTGACGCGGAAGCTGTAGCGTGGGCCAAAGTGTGAAAAATCATCTCCCCAGTCTGCTTATGCAAATCCATCTGGTCTGCTGGATGCACGTCCTTGACCTGGAACTCAACGGTAGCCCTTTTGTAATCTGATATCACTTTGGGATCCGACACTTGTGCTTGGAGGTAAGCCAAATGCATCCTACCCTTTTCTATATCAAATGCTGAAAGAAGTCTATGCTGGGATGCGGAAGACTACTTCTGGAATTGGGCATAAGTGCTGCTAGTTAGTGTTTGGTTCTTCTTCTTGATCAAGTCATATTTTTCAAAAATGCCCAATTTGGGCCCAATCTTGCTTGGCGAAGTCTCTAAGGGAGAATCTGTAGAATTATTCAGTATAGATTTTGTGATTTCCTTATGCTGGCTCGAACCAAATGGTAGAGTGACAGGCTTGACCCCTGTGGTGGTCACTGTGGTAGCTGGGACTTCTTGTTCTACTGTTGTGCCGGGTGTTGAAACTGTCTTAGGCTTTTTGGAGTGAATTTGGAATTCCTTTGATGACACCTCGGTTACAGGAGGAGAAGACTCTTGTCGGGGCCTCTTCTCCTTGAGGACCTGAGGTGTGGTGGCGGGAAGCACACTTGTCGAGGGCACCTACTGTTCCAGGTCCATCAAAGTGTCAGGCAACCATACTGCCTGATTTGCAAATTTCTCGATCTCTGGCTTGGACTCATGAGCGTAAGGGGAATTTTTGTTTTTCACCCTCATATCTGAAATGATCCCATATGGATCATAATGCCAGATGAAACTCGTAGAGAATTTCATCTCCTTCAGCATTCTATCTGCTTCTTCCCCTGCGCCTCGGTTATTGCAGATGAAAGAACCAATTTGTCCCTTGATCCTCAATTGTTGTTTTTTCTTAAGAGAAACAAAATGAATTTAATCAGAATTCATTATCTGCCTAATATATTCCAATGCAAAAATCCTTACCGGCACATATCGGGGTAGTTTGTAAGGCGCCAATTCGCACCCGAACACTCTGATTTCGGTGTGATTCTGACATAAATACCAGTATCCTGTCTTTACATTGTTCGAGAGCTGTAGAATCCTCTAGACTTCATCATTTATTCGTGGCTCAAGCATGCCACTCAACATACTTACCACAGGGTGGTAAAACTAGTCAATGAACGCTGTGAAGTCATATTCAACAGAATTATTTTTCAGAAGGGAAGTCGATGATGTGACTGGCTGGGGCCTCCTGTCGGCGTCCATCTTCTGCATGGAGAAATTGAACCTGTCTGCTTGAAAAAAAAATGAACATGTAAGCCAGAATGGATGAATACCTAAACATGCCTTCTGTGGCGAAATTCACAAATTGTTCATGGATATTGTTGGCCAAGAAGGTGCTGTAATCGAACTGTGTGGTCGGATGTTCATCATTTGAGAAGATGGACAGAAAACCCAGGATGGGCTCATCTACCCATTGATCAGAATAGTAACCAAGAAGGGCACACAGAGAAGAAATGATTTGATTTCCTTTGACGGAGAACATGGAAGAAGGGTAAGGGGGACTGGTGGTAGGGAGTGGAGCGGAAGTGGGAAGAAAAATCTCGAAGATCTGAGCTCTCTGAGGGAAAGTCATCTTATGATATAGCTCAGTGAGG
>SNQJ01S0017977.1:244347-270225 GCA_010110895.2 Picea sitchensis | reverse complement strand
CCCCCCCCCCCCATTAAAGGCAGAACGGGCGGGGGGGTCCGGAATCCAATGAGGGCCATAGATCCATGCGCCCTGTTCTGGACCGTCCAGATCTACTTGAATATTATCGCCGATTTCGTATCCCCCCCTTCATTAAAGGCAGAACGCAAGGGGGGGTCCAGAATGCCGTGTGAGCCATTGATCTAACCGCCGTGATCTGGGCCATTGGAAAGTGAATGAAGCATAGGTCGGGAGCGGAAAAGTCATGTGTAGGAAAAACTTAGGATTAGTGCTTTCTTAAGGGTTTTTTCAAACTTTGTCTTAGACACCACCAAGGGGACAATATTTCAACTATACTTAGGCATGTGAGACATGGGGTGGCATCTTTATCAATCTGGTTTTATTTGGGCAAGGCAGGCCAAGAAGTTAATCTACATCCTATCCTACTTTCACGAGACAAATAACCCAGATTAAATTGTTGGGTTAAGATTTTATTCTTCCTAGGGGCCATCTGACCAGGATTAGATGGTCTGATCAGATGTATTCACTAATTCTAACCTAGGGGCTATCTGACCAGGATTAGATGGTCTGATCATATGCATTCACTAACCTATCAACATTGAAAATTTAAAAGAACTTGGTCATGCTTGAAAGGTATGACCAAGTTACTATTATTGCATGGGGCTTTTTGTTCCAATTCGTTTTGCCCTCTTTTCTTTTTTCTTTTTATTTATTCTTTTTATTTTCTTTTACAAATTATTTGAAGAATGAAATATCATTTGTCCACAAACTCACCATATACAGATAATATCTGAGTCATCAACTGATTCCCATAATTTATGGGGTGATAACACACCCCTATGTCACGTGTCAGAAAATCATTTGATATATGTCAAATCCAAGGATTTTACGGGGAAAGGGACGACCGGTCAAATTAATTCATGCCACTTGTTTGAGTACTTTTCGTCCATGCGATGCTAGGTGAGCGCCGCCAGATAACCGATTCAAAGGCTCATCATTCAAAATAGATTGGTTGTAACACCCTGTTTCCCCCAGTTTGTAAAAATAACTGGACTGGCCTAGAACTGTGGAAAAATCAGAAATGTGAATATGTGATGTGAATGGACCTTGTGGAAAAGGTCGATGAATGTGAATAACATTATGAATTGGTATTGAAGGACTGCTGAGAGGGGATGTGTTGAAAAAGAGACCACGAACGCTACAGAAAGGCGGTGGAAAGCACCTAGAAAGGTGGCGTTAACTTCCACCGAGAATCAATACCGTATTTGGACTCCACTGGCCCGGAGAACCAAAAGCGGCTCACTGAACCCAAATTAAATGTCTCGCAGGTTGGTAGGAAGATGGCTCCTCAGGAGTTAATGAGGGATGGGGAGGTGAACCGCCCATTCGTAGAGCCTTCATGCCTAACCGGTGCGAGGGAAATCATGCCACATGCAACCTCGCAAGAGGATAAGGCATGGGGGAGAAGCGATTGGGGAGGGGGATGACGCGAGGTGAAAAAGACAACTCTGGCGATATGCAGAGTGGGTGATAGCAGAGAGGAAGGAGAGTAACCTTCGCTCCTGGTCACTGGAAAACAAAGAGGCAGTCTCACAGCATCGTGGTCTCAGCTCGGGGGTGGCTAGTGGTAAATCCGTTGGGAGTTGCTAAGCCTACGGTTGGGTGGAAACGAGTACCCCTATCGGTAGTTTCATAACCCATGGTGTTACTTTCTGATAAGTGTTTTTCCTTTGACATCTTGAAATATATGTATGTTGACATTTATGATCATAAGCTGTGAAATCGTGAATGACTTCATTATAAGAATGTCTGTTTGGTGTCTTGATCAGTAATGGTAGTTGTATGTTTATATGTAAAGACTACATGTGACTTATGCTCTCTTAAATTTTTATTTATATGCAAACTGATCTAATTCAGACTTCACACCTGGTTCTCGGGAGAGAGATACCCTTATCTACCTTAGATAGTACCCTGGGTAAACCTCCCCATAGAGATACCCTTCTTGAAAACATCATCAAGAACCCGGAAGGAGGACGTGAGGGCGCAAGGCCCTAAGAACTCCCTGATAAGTATCGAATCGATGGACGAGATCCCGTCGGGAGATCTGTGGTCACTCACGACTGTCAGATAAGAAGAAGAAGCTGGAAAGATAAGTACCTTAACCTTGATAGGTGTTGATCAACGGACGAGATCCCGCCGGGAAATATTTGGTCACTCATGACCATTAGATTTGGTAGGAGAAAGTAGGATGTTAAATGCCTTACCACCTTATCTTTCTGTACCTTCGTGGATAGCGACGAAATCGGGAGTCAGGAACTCGGGAATTATGATGACGAGAGATCGGGATGTTCCATGGTGGAAACCTCGGACCAGTCATAGACCGACCGATTTTGGGAGGCTACGTGTTGAGAGATTACCCATTTCGGGAAATCGGGAATCAAGAACTCGGGAGTTCTGGTGACGAAATATCGGGGCCTTCCATGGTAGAAACCCTGAAATAGATTTGGGTCATCCGATTAAAGGAGGCCACGTGTCATGAGATTTCCCATTTCGGGAAATCGGGAGTCGGGAACTCAGGAGTTCTGGTGACGAGAGATCGGGATGTTCCATGGTGGAAACCCCGAAGTAGTCATAGACCGACCGATTTTGGGAGGCTACGTGTTGAGAGATTACCCGTTTCGGGAAATCGAGAATCGGGGATTCGAGAGTTCCTTTGACAAGAGGTCGGGCTCTCAGCTTGATAAATCCCGACTTATAAATATCGAGATGTTAGCATGTGGTTAAGTCCCGATGAACGGACAAGATTCCTTCGGAGGATCTCAGGGTCTATAATGACTGTCAGATGTGGGAAGAGCGGTCAACTTTAAGATGGGGCACGAATGTGCCTTAGGGTAAGTGATGAGCAGATCTGAACGACCAAAGTCCACCCACCCAGATCTATGGCTGAGGATTCATTCTGGAGCCCCCTTGCTATTCTGCCTTTAGCAGTGAGGGGGGGGTCCAGAATCAAATGTGCAACTCGGGAACGTTCAGGATCAATTCACCTTGATCAACGATATTCAGGCGAATTCCGGACACCCCTTGCCATTCTACCTTTAATGGGGGGGGGGTCCAAAATGGTGTGGCATGTGAAGTGGGACCCGTCTCCTGTCACACCACCCACCATGTCATGTTTCCCCTCTCGCCACCTGTACTCCGCTCACCCACATGACAGGGCTGTTCCTAATGGCCATTTCCCAACCCTGTAGGGACTCGTCCCTATTGGCCAGTTTCCAGCTCTGCCGAGGTTTGGCAGTTGCAGAGTCGAACACTTCAACATCCCTGTAGCACCAAGGCATGAAATACAAAGAGGCACCATGAATTATTTGACCTGTGATCATGACCCACTATCACATGGGAGCAGAGAGAGAGAAAGAGCTAGCTTGCGCTAGGCATTCACAGAGGATTTGGAGGCTCTGATTCTGCAGAAATCAATGAAAACTGTGATTATGGTAGTGGGTTTGTGACAAAGTGGTATCAAAGCATGGTGACAACACTTGTCCTGATTGGGCTCATGAACAAGTTTCTCATAAGCTCCGTTCGAAGCACTCCTATGAGGAGTAACCCCCTAACTTAACTCTCTTATCCAGGATCAAAACTTGGAAACGAGAACCCGACTGTGTATGCATGTGAAAGAGTTATGAATTTATGCGCAGGTTCTAAAATGTATCTAACTCTTGACTAATAACCAACGTTTGTCTTTTCACCCAAGTGGATGATCAACCGCGGGAATTTACAGATGCAAAGAATGGTGACCCACCAAGAGGTGGGAGAAGGCTCCCACAATAGAGACGAAGAGTCTGATGAAAGAAGAGCAATAGGAACCCCTCTAGATCTAGCTGAGTCTGTGAGGAGTCTCATGGTTGAATTGCAAAGCTGCAAGGTTGACAATGAAAGGATGATGAAAGAATAAGAAAAGTAAACTGAAATTAATGCAGTTTTACTGCAGAGCTTATCCGACCTACAACGACAAATGCAACATGAACCTGAGATGCAGAAACATGGTCGTATCAGTGGCCATACTGAGAGGAGCACCTCAAGGAAGGTCCACCCCAGAGGTAAAGGATCTATGCCAGACGATTCCTTTGAGAAGGAAGCTGGCGATTCAGAAGGCTCTTCCAGTAGCAGGACCAGTTCCTATTCTCGAAGAAAATAGAGGAAGCAAAAGACTTCCAAGGGTCATAAATTTGAGGAATTTAGAAAGGCCAAACCTCCCTCCTTCGACGGTGAGATAAAGAAGGGAGAGGAAGCCGAGGCCTGGCTACTTGGACTGAAGAAATATTTTAGAGTCCATGATTTTTCAGAGAATTTGAAGGCCCGAGTGGCCACTTTCAATATGAACGAAAAAGCTTCCATCTGGTGGGAACATCTTAAGAATATGAAAGGGGTCCGCGAGGAGGACCTGTCCTGGAAACAATTTGAGAAGTACTTCTGGAAGAAGTATTTTTTGGAAAAATATTTCGACGAGAAGGCTAAAGAGTTTTATGAACTCAAACTGGGGCAACTCACTATAGAGGAATATGTCAACAAATTCCTTGACTTATTGAGATATGTACCCTACATCAAGGCAGAGAAGGCGAAGGTGCAACGCTTCATCAGTGGGATACCCAAGGAATACCGGAACCGAATTGAATTTGATGAGCCAAAGACCTTAGAAGACACTATTCGAAAGGAAACATATTGTCATGAACAATATGGACATTGGGCAGAGTCTCGTGGAGACTGGAAACAGAAGAGTGGTTCAAGATTTCAGAAAAAGGGGATCAAATCCTCAGGATTTAAGAACTACAAGAAGAACCCTAGAATGAACTTTCCATCTCGGAGTGTACTCCAATAGAACTTTCCCTCATCAGATGGAAATAAAACTTCTGGACCTATACCAATGAAGACTGATAACCCAAAGAGAGAACCTCTGAAATGCTGGGGTTGCGGAGAAGAGCATATCCTGAGAGATTGTCCACGCCGACAACAGAACAGTCGAAAAGTTTATAACATTCAGGAAGCTACCACAGTCAATGATGTAGCAGGGAGTGTGCCGTAGATTTATGCAGCCTTGGATAATAACCAAGATGACCACCAAGCTTCAGTGGTGGAAATAGAAGGTATGATTTTCAACCATCTGGTGTCTGTTTTGATTGACCCTGGTTCAAATTTGAGTTATATAGCCCCTAGAGCTGTTGATAAGTGTAATCTACAACCATGAAAACAAACCAAGCCATGGTTGGTACAGTTATCCACTGGCACCAAAAGAAGGGTAGTAGAGGTCATACCAGC
Source organism: Picea sitchensis (assembly GCA_010110895.2). Taxonomy (NCBI): domain Eukaryota; kingdom Viridiplantae; phylum Streptophyta; class Pinopsida; order Pinales; family Pinaceae; genus Picea; species Picea sitchensis. The sequence goes on along the minus strand of SNQJ01S0017977.1, from coordinate 264,912 downwards.
CTGCCAATTAATGTTGGGTGAATTCCCCACCCAAGCAACCCTTAACGTATTACCCCTGGGATCATACGATCTGTTGATTGGTATGGACTGGCTGGCCACCCATAAAGCTAGACTAGACTGTTACCATAAAATAGTAGAATGTGTGAGCAAATAATGAAAAAGGATAACCCTCCAAGGGATCCGAAAACTGGTCTCGGTGAGGCAAATATCAGCCCTGCAAATGAGAAAGTATTGCCGAAAAGGGTGTCCCCTATATGCAATACAGGTGTTGAAAACAATCAAGGGTGATAAACCAAGCCCTGATGATCACCCTATCCTGAGAGAATACAGAGATGTGTTTTTGGAAGAGGTACTGGGTCTACCTCTGAGAAGAGACATTGACTTCTCGATAGAGCTCGCACCAGGAGCAGTGTCGGTTTCTAGGACACCCTACCGGATGAGCACACCTGAGTTAGTGAAACTCAAATTGCAATTGAAATAAATGATGGATAAGGGTTATATTTGACCCAGCGTGTCCCCATGGGGAGCACCAGTCTTGTTTGTGAAAAAGAAGGATGGCACCCTTAGACTGTGCATAGATTATAGACAACTCAATAAAGTAACCATAAATAACAAGTACCCCTTGCCCAGGATCGATGATCTATTTGATCAGTTGGGAGGTGCATCTATTTTCTCAAATATTGACTTGAGGTTGGGATACCATCAAGTCCAAATCAAGGGTGAAGACATCCATAAAAATGCTATCCGAACACGGTATGGTCACTATGAGTTTGTGGTAGTGCCATTTGGGTTAACCAATGCCCCTGCCACTTTCATGTGCTTAATGAACAATGTACTCAGTAAATTTTTAGATAAATTTGTACTAGTTTTTATTGATGACATATTAATCTACTCTAAGAATAGAGAGGAACATGAAGAGCATCTTAGACTTGTGCTCCAAGTGCTAAGAGAGCATCATCTCTATGCTAAATTCAACAAATGTGACTTCTTTCATAAGCAAATACATTACTTGGGACATGTTCTGTCCGAGGAAGGGGTAGCAGTAGATCCTGACAAGATCAGGTCTATCATGGAATGGCCTACCCCAAGGGATGTCTCAGACATCAGATCCTTTATGGGATTAGTGGGATACTATAGGAGATTTATAAAAATATTCTCCAAGATTGGTTGTCCAATCATTGCCCTCCAGAAGAAGGGGACAAAATTCCTGTGGACACAGAAATGTGAAGAAAGATTCCAAACCCTGAAACATCTACTGACCCATGCACCCGTGTTGAAAATCGCTGACCCAGAAGATGACTTCCTTGTGTGCACAGATGCATGTAAGGAAGGGCTCGGAGGAGTCCTTATGCAGAAAGGAAGTGTGATCTGCTATGAATCCCAAAAATTAAACGAACATGAAGTCAACTATGTGACTCATGATCTAGAACTGGCTGCCATAGTGCATGCCTTGAAAATGTGGAGGCATTACCTCTTGGGAAGAAAATTTTTACTTATGACAGATCACTGTGGATTGTGGTATTTGTTTGTCCAACCAAAGCATAATGCTAGACACGCTATATGGATGGCCCTCCTTAGCGAATTTGATTTTGAAATCAAACACATTAAAGGGAAAGAAAATAGGGTGGCCGATGCCCTTAGCAGAAGCATGAAAACAATTCACCTGGAAACGGTGAGTACCTGTGAGACAAATGTCAAGAACAGAGTCAGAAATGCACAGGAGACAGATCCCTTCATTCATACTGTGACCCTATACCTACAACAAGAACCCGCTGGAGTAAAATATGAAGGCTACTAGATGATTGAAGGAGGTCTGCTCACTTACAAAGATAGACTGTACATTCCAAATTGTGATGACTTGAAGAGGTTCATTATGGATGAACTACATAAAATACCATATACTGGTCACCCAAGATACCAGAAAATGATCACTGCCACCCAGAAACAATTTTATTGGCCTGGATTGAAGAAAGACATAGCCAAATATTTGGCCCAATGCATAGAGTGCCAATAGGTTAAATTAGAACATTGACACCCAACAGGACTATTACACCCTTTACCCATCCCAGAATGGAAATGGGAAACCATCTCCATGGATTTTATCACTGGATTTCCAACTTCAACCAAACAGAATGATGCCATTATGGTAGTGGTGGATAAACTGAGCAAGTCTGCTCATTTCATCCTCGTCAAATCAACCTGCAAGGCGATAGATATCACCCAGGTATTCATGAAAGAGGTGTTTAGACTGCACAGTATGCCGAAAGAGATAGTGTCTGACAAAGACACTAAATTTACTTCCAATTTTTGGGAATCACTGATGGCTGGTTTAGAGACCAAATTGTTGTTTAGCACTGCCTATCACCCTCAAACCGACAGACAGACAGAAAGAGTGAATCAAATATTAGAGGATATGTTAAGGATGCATGTAATGCATCAACCCAGGAAGTGGGAATACTACCTGCCATTGGTAGAATTCGCCTACAACAACGGCTACCAAACATATTTAAAGATGAGTCCCTTCGAGATCCTCTATGGTAGGCCGTGTAATACTCCAGTCAGCTGGAATAATCCTGTAAATAGGATTTCTTTTGGACCTGACATGTTGAAAGAAATGGAACAACAAGTGACTTAGATAAAACAAAATCTGAAGGTCGCTCAGAACCGACAGAAAAGTTATGCTGACCAAAAGAGAACTCCAAGAGAGTTCAAAATGGGAGACCATGCATATCTCAGAATTAATCCCAGAAGGAGTTCCCTAAGAATGGGAGCTTGTGCCAAGTTGGCACCCCGGTATTGTGGACCCTTTGAGGTTCTAGATAGAGTGGGGCCTGTAGCCTATCGGCTAGCACTTCCTCCCACAGTAAAAGTACATAATGTTTTCCATGTTTCATTATTGAAGAAATATGTACATGATGCTAATCATATAATTGACTGGTCTGTGATCTAGGTGGAACCGGAGGGAGAATTTCTACCAGAACCCTAATGCATATTGGAAGGAAACCCCACTCCGGAACCGAACCATTGCACAGGTAAAGGTGCAGTGGAGACATTTTGGCCCAGATGAGGCTACATGGGAAATGGAGGATGCCATGAGACAGGTATATCCAATTTTGTTTACTTCTGTATATACAATTCATGATAAAAGATAAGAACATCGAGGACGATGTTCCTTTAAGGGGGAGGGAATTGTAACACCCTATTTCCCCCAGTTTGTAAAAATAACTGGACTGGCCCAGAACTGTGGCAAACTCAGAAATGTGAATATGTGATGTGAATGGACCTTGTGGAAAAGGTCGATGAATGTGAATAACATTATGAATTGGTATTGTAGGATTGCTGAGAGGGGATGTGCTGAAAAAGAGACCACGATGGCTGCAAAAAGGCAGTGGAAGGCACCTAGAAAGGTGGCATTAACTTCCACCGAGAATCAATACTGTATTTGGACTCCACTGGCCCGAAGAACCAAAAGCGGCTCACTGACCCCAAATTAAATGTCTCGCAAGCTGCTAGGCAGATGGCTCCTCAGGAGTTAATGAGGGATGGGGAGGTCAACCGCCCATCCGTAGAGCCGTCAGGCCTGACCAGTGTGAGGTAAATCGTGCCACACGCAACCTCGCAAGAGGATAAGGCATGGGGGAGAAGCGATTGGGGAGGGGGACGACGCGAGGTGAAAAAGAGAACTCTGGCAATATGTAGAGTGGGTGATAGCAGAGAGGAAGGAGAGTAACCTTCGCTCCTGGTCACTGGAAAACAGAGAGGCAGTCTCACAACATCGTGGTCTCAGATCGAGGGTGGCTAGTGGTAAATCCGCTGGGAGTCGTTGAGCCTACGGTTGGGTGGAAACGAGTACCCCTCTTAGCAGTTGCATAACCCTTGGTGTTACTTTCTGATAAGTGTTTTTCCTTTGACATCTTGAAATATATGTATGCTGACATTTATGATCATAAGTTGTGAAATCGTGAATGACTTCATTATAAGAATGTCTGTTTGGTGTCTTGATCAGTAATGGTAGTTGTATGTTTATATGGAAAGACTACGTGTGGCTTATGCTCTCTTAAATTGTTATTTATATGCAAACTGATCTCATTCAGACTTCACGCCTGGTTCTTGGGAGAGAGATACCCTTAACTACCTTAGATAGTACCCTAGGTAAACCTCCCCATAGAGATACCCTCCTTGAAAACATCATCAAGAACCTGGAAGGAGGACGTGAGGGTGCAAGGCCCTAAGAAATCCTTGATAAGTATCGAATCGACGGATGAGATCCCGTCGGGAGATCTGTGGTCACTCACGACCGTCAGATAAGAAGAAGAAGCTGGAAAGATAAGTACCTTAACCTTGATAGGTGTTGATCAACGGACGAGATCCCGCTGGGAAATATGTGGTCACTCATGATCGTTAGATTTGGTAGGAGAAAGTAGGATGTTAAATTCCTTACCACCTTGTCTTTCTATACCTTCGTGGATAGCGACGAAATCGGGAATCGGGAACTCGGGAGTTCTGATGATGAGAGATTGGGATGTTCCAAGGTGGAAACCCCAAAGCAGTCGTAGACCGACTGATTTTGGGAGGCTACGTGTCGAGAGATTACCCATTTTGGGAAATCGAGAACTCGAGAGTTATGGTGAAGAAAGATCGGGGCCTTCCATGGTAGAAAACCCAAAATAGATTTGGGTCGTCCGATTAAAGGAGGCCACGTGTCATGAGATTTCCCATTTCGGGAAATCAGGAGTCGGGAACTCGGGAGTTCTGGTGACAAGAGATTGGGATGTTCCATGGTGGAAACCCCGAAGTAGTTGTAGACCAACCAATTTCGAGAGGCTACGTGTCGAGAGATTACCCGTTTCGGGAAATCGAGAATCGGGGATTCAAGAGTTCCGTTGACAGGAGGTCGGGCTCTCGCCTTGATAAATCCTGACTTATAAATATCGAGATGTTAGCATGTGGTTAAGTCTTGATGAATGGACAAGATTCCTTCGGAGGATCTCAGGGTCTATAATGACCGTCAGATGTGGGAAGAGATGTCAACTTTAAGCCGGGGCACGAATGCGCCTTAGGGTAAGTGGCGAGTAGATCTGAATGGCCAAAGTCCACCCGCCAAGATCTACTGTTGAGGCTTCATTCCGGAGCCCCCTTTCTATTCTTCCTTTAGTGGTGAGGGGGGGGTCTAGAATTGAACATGTAACTCGGGAACGATCAGGATCAATTCGCCTTGATCAACGACATTCAGGCGAATTCCGGACCCCCCTTGCAATTCTGCCTTTAATGGGGGGGGGTCCGGAATGGTGTGGCGTGTGAAGTGGGACTCGTCTCCTGTCACGCCTCCCACCGTGTCATGTTTCCCCTCTCGCCACCTGTACTCTGCTCACCCGCGCGACAGGGCCGTTCCTAATGGCCATTTGCCAACCCTGTAGGGACTCGTCCCTATTGACCAGTTACCAGCCTTGTCAGGGTTCGGCGGTTGCAGAGTCGAACGATTCGACATCCCTGTAGCACTGAGGCTCGAAATACAAAGAGGAACCATGAATTATTTGACCTATGATCATGACCTGCGATCACATGGGAGGAGAGAGAGAGAAAGAGCTAGCTTGCGCTAGGCATCCGCAGAGGATTTGGAGGCTCTGATTCTGCAGAAATCAATGAAAATTGTGATTATGGTAGTGGGTTTGTGACATTGGCCGAGCGTGAAAAGTTGTTGTACCTGTAAGTAATTTTGTCATTAATTCATGATTGAAACTTAATGACTATTGTCTTTCAAAATATGGATGACATTACTTTGTTTTGGGAAATCGATGCTTCATTCCTTAACGGGGTAATTACAATTTGGATCATCTTCTTAATTTCTGTACAATTAAGGGAGATAAGCTTATGTTTTCTGCAAAACTGGGAAAAATGGACAAAGAAGACCAAGTGGCCTCCAGTGAACCAGGATTTTCAACTAATATGACAAATTCATCATTGAAGAAGAAAAAGAAGCTGGTTGCACGGATATTAGCAACGAAATTTCATACAAAACCTGTAGAAGAGACATAAGAAGATAAGGAGGTCAGATTAAAACCCATCATGAAGGATTTAATCATCAATGGATATGCCAATGAGAATCATGCGCGAGCTGTCAAGTGGAAAAGGAGCAAGAGACAGAAGATGGAGGTTAAAGCTGAGGTAGTTGAGATCGTTGGAGAAAACCAACCGGCTTGGCTTGACACTTTAAAGGAATAAATTGCTAATCCGAAATAGTTCCCAGGATAAATTGAGTATGTTTCAGAGAATTTTGTATTGATATAGACATGTGGTGTTAAAAAAAAAAATCTTGAATATGTCAGTTTTGTCTATAACACTCCCTATAAAATAGGAGTACAATTGTTACATGTTACTCCTTTTTTGTAACTGATGTCTATTTTTAGAACTGTAGGGAAGTTGATTCGTTTTGAATCTCGGATGTAATCTACCTATATATATTATTCCAAAGATAAATAAAAAGAGGATTGACCGGAGAGGGGCTTGCCCTCGTAGCAGGAGGATTTTGTAATTTCCTGGAGATAAATTGAATATATAATGCATAATCATTTTTTAACTCCTTATGAAAATATTCTAATGACTGTGATATGAGTTTTTTTTTCTCTCATAGTGTGTATTTATTGTGTCTTTAAAATTCCATTTGCATCTTCTTTTGTTTAAATTTGAGAGTCAAAGGTCCGAAATTCATCTTATGATGCTCTCACTTAAGCGATTTAAACTATGTGATTCTCATCCTAATTAATTCAGAATTCATTTCAATAATGCTCTGATGCAGTTAATTGTTTTTCCTTTTCCTCTTTCACCCTTCAAATTTAAATTTACAATTCAGATTCATTGCCTCATTTATCCTTTCTCCTCTAGATAGTTCCAATGGCCTGCTATTGTTTATTTATTTTCGACTCCATATCCCTAAGTTTCCCTCCCATTCCTTGCCAACAAGTTTATAAAATCCCCCAAAATAAATCAAATCTAGCCACCGATTGCCAAAGAAATATCAAGTGACATGAGAGAGCCCTCTCTGAGTTGAGAAGGCTAGTTCCCGTATCTAAAGTAGGTTGAAACAATTACCTCTATCGTTTGTCTATTCATCTGGACATAATTTACAGAGTGCTAACACTCCCCCTGACTGAAATCTTCCTGAAACTGATCTCCCAACATGAACTATCCTCTTTATGGTGCTTCCTCATGTAAATATAAGACACATAATATAAGCATTCAAAATCATTCATTTTGGAGTAGAAATTACTTCGAGTCTCTGGTGAAGATACTCAAAGTCTTCCCGTGGAAGCAGTTTTGTAAATATGCCTGCCACTTGTTATTTTGTGCCCACATATTCAACTCTGATGTTCTTCTCTGCAACCTGTTCCCATAGAAAGTGATACTTTTATTGGAATATGCTTCGTCTTGGAGTGCATCACCGAGCTCTTTGAGATATTGATGGTGCTTGTATTATCAAAATAGATTGGAATGGGCTCATCATACTCAACCTGTATATATGTTAGAGTTTGTTTCATCCATAGAACCTATGTACAACATGATTCTACAACAATATACTCTGCCTCGGATGTATATAAGGATACCGATGATTTATTTCTTGCTTATCCATGATACTAAACACTCAACCAAGTAGAACTCTTCTCCACTGGTGATTTTTTGGTCATCAATGCAACCTACCCAATCTGCATCTGTGTAGGCAATAAGTGATAGATCCTTTACTTTTGGATACCATAATCCAAACTCTTATGTTCCTTTGAGATATCCAAAAATCCTCTTTACTGCTAAGACATGTGATTCCTTTGGTGTTGCTTGAAATCTTGCCACCTGTCCAACTGCCTACATTACATCTGGTCTGAATGTTGTCACATATAGTAAGCTACCAATAATTACCTGTATTGCCTCTAGTATGTAGACTTTGAATCATCATCTTTGTTCAACTTGCAACTAGTTTGCATAGGAGTGGTAACTGGTTTACAGTCTTCCATTTCAAACTTCTTTAGCATTTATCTGATATACTTAGTTTGGGAAATAAAAATTCCTTGGTTGCTTTGACATATCTGAAGACCCAAAAAGAAGGATAGTTCTCCGAGTAATGACATTTCAAATTAATTCTTCATGTCATTTGCAAATTTATGGCTTAACCTATCATTAGTACTTCCAAAAACAATATCATCAACATAAATTTCAATTAATAAAATACTACCTTGTGCTACCTTGATGTAGAGGTTGTTGTCTGCACTTCCTTTCCATAGCTCGTAGGGAGTTTTGTCATTGTTGTTTCTGAGCATTACTATGTTTACTCACACTTTGCAATATGCATGTAGGATGGTTCACTGGTCTGTCTCAACTACTGCATAGACTCCCCCTGTCTATTATTCATATAATCTGGGGGTCTCTAAGCCAGATGGATTAGAACAATTATTTCTCTAATGTGTATTCATCATCATCTTCATTGGTAGATTAATCATCTCTCTAAGATCTGACTTCTTTCCTTCTATCTGTGGATTCATCTCTCACTATAGTGCCTGAAAGTACAATATCTTGAACATGTTCCTTATTTACTTGTCCTTCTTTTCTTTTAGTTATTTTCCAAACCTTTCTGTATCCCTCATCTTTCCTTTTCTTTGTAGAATTTTCTTCATCTCATTTTATTTCCAGTCTTGCGATCTCTAGGACCTGGTATTTGTTCACCTGTTCTTCATTTTTTGAAAAACCACTTTCAACATACCAACCACGCTTATTCTTCTTATCTTGTCTAGCTAGTGTGCATTCTTCATTTCTATACCAATTCTTCTTTCTTATCCATGTTCTCTTCTGAGGCTCCTGTCTATGACTGTTGTTCTATTGTGGTTCTCTAGGAGGGACTGCCATTCTACAATATTTGGCCATGTGTCCAAAGTTATTGCACTTGTAGCATTCCACTTCAATTCTCAATGATTGAAACCTATTGTATCTTCTTCTCTATGTTTCACTAGACCTTATTGGATAACCATTTTGTGTATGTCTTTTAAATTTCTTGCTATTATCTCTGCAACTTACATCTTTATGTCCAAAATTATTGCATGCATAAGATAAACCAAAAAATATAGTTTGATACATAGGAATTGAATATATTCTTAAATGAGTTACTCTTATGAATCCTTCTTCTTCCTGAGGCCTATTTGTTTCTATCGATCGTCAATTCTGAAATCTGAATCTTCTCGGTGGAGGAGTGTCCCTGTAATATTCCTTGTAGGTCTTCCTATCCCCTTTGATTGTTTCTACATAAAATTTTCGATATGTTTCTTGTTCTATTGCTTTGGAGATTGATCCCTCTTCTATCTGATTGTATCCAAGCCTAGACTTGTCATGATTAGGCCTTTGACTGCTGATAATGTCCAAAACTTTTGAGTTGTTCTGCATATTTTTCTTTTGAAGATTCTTTCTCAATGTGACAATATTTGCTTCCAAATTTCCAATGATCCTGTCTCTTTCTTATAATTGTTCTTTGTGTTCTTCTTCAATTCTTTTATATTATTCTATTTGAACCTTCAATTCCATGATGATCTGCTCTAGTTCTTGAGTGTCTTCCTTCTTGTCTAGTTCTTATTGTAGATTCTTCTTTTTCCTCTTTTCTCTTCTTATAACTTCTATGGCATTCAACAATTCTTCTCGGTAGTCAACTTCTTCCTCTTCATATTCTTCTTCGATGTCTTCTTTATCAGAGTCTTCTACTTCCATGAATATAACTCTTTCTGTCTCACTATCACCGACTTCATCTTCATCTGATGAGGAGATGTCTTCTTTGGTGCATAAACTTTTCTTGAAAAATTTCTTTGTGGTTCCTTTGCCTTTATATGTTTGTTTTCTATTTGAGTAATCTTCATCATTCCCCTTATTTTTATTATGAGGACATTTGTTATAAAAATGACCAATACCATCACAATTAAAACAAATCAATGGAGGCTTACCTCTATATCTGCTGTTGGTTCCCTTGTTAAATCTCTTGACAAAATTGGCCATTTCTTCATCATCTTTTGAGATGTCACTGTTGTTGCTATGTTCTTTTTCTGTTTTCTTTTCCTTTTGCTTTGACCTTTTGGATGATTTGAAAGATACTACTTTTATATATAGATTTTCCTGTTCATTTCTCATTTCATATGTTGTGAAGATTCCATGTAGTTTGTCCATGCTTATTGAGTCTAGATATTCTCTTTATTCTAGTGCTGATATATTAGGATCAAATCTCATAGGAAGAGATCTTAGTACCTTTTGAACAATTATAGATTCTTTAATTTCTTAACCCAATCCTATGAATGCATTTAATGTTTAATAGACTCGTAAGAAGTAAAATGCAATATTCTCATCTTCCTTCATCTTTATTTGTTCGAATTGACCTCTTTAAGTTTGAATCTTTGTTGCTTTGACTTTTGAATCTCCTTCATAAATATTTTGAAGTTTGTACCAAATATCTTTAGCAGATTTACAATGCATAACTTTGGTGTATACCAATTCACCAAGACCATTCAGAAATGCATTTGTGGCTTTGGAATTATTTTGACCGAGTTTTATTGATCTTTCACTTATTGGCAGAACTGTTGGTTCTTTGTATCCATCTACTATGGATTGCCAAATTTCAAATCCCTGTGCCTGTATACATGTCTTCATCCTTCTACTCCAGAATGCATACTTTTGTCCATCAAACTATGGTATTCCATGTTTGTACACGTTGTTGCTTTCCATTATCTACCTTTCATTGTTTAAACTGATTCTTGAAGGAACCCCGCTCTGATACCAATTGGTGGATTACTGAGAGGGGGGGTGAATCAATAATAGATAAATTGTCCTCTTTAACCACAAAATGCAAGTGTTATATCAATGTAGCATTATCATCCAATATTTGCAGAGTAAATAAAAAATGAACAAATGAGCAATCATACACATACACCAATGTTTTTACGTGGAAACCAACGAGGGAGAAAACCACAAAATTCTTTTTCTTAGATGTCTTTAAGAATTACATTCATTGGAAGCACCAACTTCCTTTGTTTCCAGCTGCAACTGGAAGCAGGCTCCAACACCCTAGTTTCTCAGGCTACAACCTGAAGGAAGCTTCAACTCCCCAATTCTTTGGCTACAACCAAAAGGAGGCTACAACCCCCTATGTTCTTCGGATACAACCGGAAGGTGGCTACAACCACCTGTCCAACTGCCTTGACGTAGAAGTAGAATGATGGAACCACTGTCACACTTTCAATGTGAGATATACTGTTGTAAACCTGTACCAATCAACCTGCACCAAACAACTTGTACCAATAAATTGAACCATGCATCAACCATGCATCAACTTGTAATCAACCTGTATCATAAACAAGTGCATCAACCATGCACCAAATTGTACCTCAACCTATAATCAGCCTGTACCATAAACAAGTGCATCAACCATTCACCAACCTATAACTCAACCTGTAACATCAATGAGTGCATCAACCATGCACCAAATATGTACCAATCATGCATCAAATACACATAAACTATGACTCACCAAGATGTACCAACATCATCAACTATACACCTCATGTATGTGCCAACTCACCAACTACTTGTCTCAACCATGTACCCAACATGTACCCAACATGTACCTCAACCATATAACAAATAAATATACTAATATAACCATCAAAATTTCTCTAGCAATACATCACACTATCCATAACCAAATACCATAAACCATTACATCAAACCATGTGCCACAACCTCACTTTTATACAACCTCTATATGTAACATACCTCAGCCAAAATCCCTCATCAATTTCATCATCCAAATCTGATTTATAACTCTGTAATAGACCTGGTGTATATGATCACATACCTAAAATTATTCCTTAACTTTAACAACAAGAGACTAGCATTTTATCAAACTTTACTTTAGTCTCACATGACTAATTTTGGATTAGTCAACAACCCTAACTTGCAATAATCATAACTATGTACCTGTAATGAATAAAGATCTGAAAATGGTACACAATATTCTTTAGTATATTTTATGCAATTCCTCCAGACTTCACTACTTGGAACCTCTCAGAAAAGACATTATAGCAAAAATGGCATACCTTGTTGAATTCTGGATTATTCTAGAGAATGAACTTGTAGAGCGTGCCACACACATAATATTTCTTGTATGGATGTGAAAATTTTACACATAATACTAAATCATGTACTCTAACTAATACATTTGGTATTACTGAATTTGGATATGTTATGAAGAAGTTATGATATTTTTACCTGAAACACCTGTTTTAGACTAGTTTCAGGACTAGCCACAAACCCTATTTTCCACGGCGTGTAACTCCAAAAACACAACGACCCAAAAGCTTAAATTTGTATCACAGCTACTTGGATATGTTTCCTCAATGGCCTCCCAATTTCACGGTTTGAATCATTCTATAAAAAAAAGTTATTGTGAAAATGGTGACATGACCTGTAAATACCATACCTTAGAAAGCATCATCAAAAGAATTTATCCTCCCTTGAATTTCGGCCTTCTTTACTTCACCTTCCCTTTGAAATTAAGATTAGATATCTTTTGGTTACCTCAGTCTATGCTCAAGTGTGATTAAAATGAGAGAGTCTTGCCTCTTATTTATACTTTCATGTAGCTTCCTCAAGGGGTTACATTTTAACCATCTTAACCCACTTTTCTTATTTTAGGGTTAACTCACTTCTAATTTCTCCATTAACTTTATTATTTAAATAATTTATTTTGTATTCACTTTGAATTATAGTACACTCATCAGTTCACTTTATTATTTACCTTCTAAAATATCTTAAACCACTTTGACTACTTTGACATTTTGGGGCTTCTAGATGACTCATGAGGGTTCTCCAACTTCACATGGCCATAACTCTCTAATTGTGAGGAGTTATGTGACATTCCATATACCATTGGAAATGGAATGACATGTAATATCCATATATAATAGTATTTCATACAAATATATCAAAACTCATACCATTATCCATCAAACAATCTTGGTTCCATTACCCAAACCTGGGTTCTCCAACTTCTCATGCCCATAACTCTCTAATTGTGAGGAGTTATGTGACTACTATAGTGGGAAAACCCCTCTATGGACTACACCAAGGGTATAAAGTATAGGCAGAGCTAACCATCTAAAGTCTCCTACTTTTAAACACTATCCCAACATTACCCCACAATCATACATAAAAGAGAAGAGAGAGGGATCTGGTAGGCCTACCTTAAAATCTGCTTCTGGTGTCGATTTCTTTGCGCTTGGTTGTTTCCTGACTGCAAATATCATCCCAAGTCTGACTTGCATTCATCAAAATACAAACAAGAAACTACAAGCATGCATTCTACATATGGGTTAGTTGGTTATACATCATAAACATGAAATGTAAACAAATCATATACATTTAAGACATCATTTGGCGGGACGGAAAAAGTAATTCTTTATATTAATCTCACAGAAAGGTCACTTACAACATGAGACCGACACTGCTCCTCGAATTTGGTCCTGGGCTCCTCATCACCATGCACCAACTGCTTCCATGTCTTCATCTCCTCTTCATTTCTCTCTTAGGGAAATGACAAGGGATTTGCAATTGGGGAAAAGGGGGATTGATAAAATGGGAAGAGTTTCTTTGCTCTCGTGATTCCCTCTTGAAATGGGACCCCAACCCCTTCTTTTATTGGCCAAAAGGGATAGTAATGGTTGGGGTGACTAGCTATGGGCAGTCAAACGGTTAAGTAACAGCCTGTAAACCAGTATCCTATGCAATTTTCCACCTTTTGCAATATTCTGTGAGTGTACGCAGGCTGTAGTGGGTCAGCAGGTGTGTGTACGTGGGTAGTAGTGGTGTAGAGTGCGTACACCTTCAAAGCAACGGTTTTTTGAAGAGCTTGTTCAATAATGGCTTGGAAAAGCTAGCAAGTTAGATGGTCTGATTCTAGGTATGCATGTCTGGTGCAATTTAGGGTTATAACAGATGCCCCCTAATGTGTGAGGTCAGAAGAGCATCTAATGTCCGAAATACATTACAAATATTCACCACTGTACAATGCGAGTGAGCCAAGGGACCGGAGTTCAGGAAGTGAGATCTGCAAAAACAATTTGTCTCATCGAGGCGGGCATACCCATGCTCGAGATGAAATAAAATCATGGATGCCAATCAAATACACTGCAGATCCATGTCATATAACTATATAAAGTGTAGCCACAAGCAATACATAGTGGATCTTCATCTCAAAAATCAAAAGATATACATGTATAGTATCCATCTTCAATAAGCCAATGACGCCCGATGGCTGGAGATGAGGTCTTCAGAGCTCGAACAACAACTTCAAAATCTTCAAAACTCGGGTAGGAGTGTAATATGAGTGTATGAATTCACTACTCAGTGGTGTTTGACGTCTCATTGGGAACATACAAGAGGATCTTGATGATCAGGCATAAAACTTCATTGATTTTGAGCAAGGACTTGATTGGTGTTTCGGGGTGGCCGAGCATGAGGACAAGAGACAAAATGCAGAAGGGTTGACTCAAATTTAGTAAGACTTCCCTTGGAAAAAAGCATGACAAAATATGATACTCAGGGAGCATGGCATTGACATAAGTTCATGATGCAGGAGGCAACACAAACTCTCCAAATGTTTAGAAGGGTAACCAAACGGAGGAGGACACAACTCTATGTAGAGAGAATAACTTCCTAAGGTCATATTGAATCCTAGAGCTTGAAGAACAAACGAAAGGATTTTCTTTGTCCAAGGGTGACTCATTGTGTTGTCAACAAAAATAAAATACTTTTCCCTTCCACTTTTTGGAGTATATTCGATTTTTTTGTCTTTTTCAATAATTGTGGAAAGTTTTGAAAAAGAATAAAGAATGCTACATTACAAAGGAGGATTGAGTGTCGTAGAAATAATAGTTCCAAGCGTAAGGAACACATTGATGCTTAGATAAAGGGGACATATGCAAGACAAGGACACTTGGGAAAAATCCTCCATGGGTCAAGGTGTTAAGACGCAGAGGAAAAGTGCTACAAGGCTTGCGTATGAGGCATGCTTTAGATGGTTCAGTGTAGAGCAACATGGAGTCGGCATTAGGCCAAATACACAAGAATGAAAATGCGATTAATAAGACACAATGATAACGTCCTTCGATGTAATTTTAACAAGCCCAGAGAAGGTAAACTCCACGGTTTTTCATTTTTAGAGAGTCTGAAAAAATGTAAAAGGAGACTCCACCGGGGTACCTTTTTCGAAGGTAGTCTAGTCGGCTTGAAAAAGAGGTAAAATAACACCGAATAGACATCTATTCAAAATCATTTTAATGAGTGTGAAAAAGACAATATCACTCGACAATATTTTCATATTTAAGGAGTCTGAAAAGAGCTTAACTATGGACTCTGTAAGGGATGTTCTTCTGGACCAATTTAACGAGTGTGAAGAAACAAGGTCACTCGACTATATTTTCAATTTTAGGGAGTCTGAAGAGAGCTTAACTATGGACTTCGTGGGGGTTCCTTTTTTCATAAGTTTAATCCCTCAGGCCTAAAAAAGGGTTAAATCTATACCTAAGAATACTCTTCTAGAGAACCGAGGCTCATAGAGTATACCTTTGTTCATACTTTTGACCATCTAGACTGAGAAAGGGGTAAACTACCATCAGACAGACGTGCCTTCAAATTTCAGTTTAGCGAGTGTAAAGGGAAACAAGATAGCTCGACAATCTTTTCATGTTTAGAGGGTCTGAAAAGGGATTAAAAGAAGACCCATTGTGTTTTGGGAGTCCCGAGGGTGAGGTCAAGAGTGATAATGAAACATGCAAATGAGGCTCAAACTTGTAATCAGGAAAAACTAATAAGGACTCCCGAGCCTATAGTCATTAGTGATGACATGGACACCAAGATGCAATCGGGATCTACCTAGGGCATCCATGTGAAGGTAGGCTCTACCACTAAACCATGACACTTTTAGACCAAGAGTGAGGGTTTCGTGTCACAATTCGGTGGGATCGATCGTATGGCAAAGAGAAAAAGACAACAAGGTGCAACAAGTGGAGGTTGAATCCTATCTTACATGCACAAAGTTGGAAAAATGAATTTTTACCAAAAGACCTTTAAAACTGACCCATCTCTCAAAAAACTTCTCAATACCCAAAGTAACACTTATCGTAACATCCCATGAGAAACTCAAGAACCATAGTAAATGATTTTCAAGCTAGAAAAAATGGCAAAAGGGTCCAAAAAATGACAAAAAGGGGCTAGAAAAGTCTATAAATAGAAAGCTGGCAGCTCATTATCACCATTGTAATTTGAGAATTGACCAAAATTCAAAAAACACCCCTTTGCCGAAATAGTTGATTTCGGGATCTTTAGTGGACGAAACGAACTTCCGTTTGGACCAAGTAAGTACATACTAACCTCTCTTTCATTTCCATCTTTCATTTTTTCATTTATTTTTGTTTTTTTGGGGGGTGCTGACCTTTAAAGAGGTCGGCCCTGTGTGTACGTGGGCTGGCCAAGCACAACCTGCATGTACATGCTGACAGAAGATAAGTTGCCCGTGTGTACACACGACTCTCCCCAAGATAACCCACGTACACCCTTCAATAAGTGGGGAAAAATTGAAAATGCAAGAGTTAACTCTCCATTGATTTGTTTTTGAAGGATGTATGTGCATTGAAGAGAGAGGGAGCATGAGGACATTGATTTTTTGGTCTCTTAGGATCCTGTTGCTATCGTTGTTTTGTCACAATGCGGTTTGTTAAAGTTCTTCCAGTGTCCGTTTATGAGGGAACAAATGGAATCTTGACGCAGAGGCATTCATGCTTGAGGGGAATTCGTTGACTCCAATGACTGAGGAAATTTACTTCCTAATTGGTCTCTCGAGGAGAGGGGATCCAATCAACTTGCACACTTTCCCCCCCGGGCTGCACAACATCGAGGAGTTGATTGGACTCCATTGCGAGGATGGTACTGATAAAGTAGGTTCTCAGGTGCCTATACATAAGATCAACAACCTATCACTCAAAGTGATAGTTCTACTTATTGGGCGGATCAGTAGATCTACAGCTTTACATCAGGCCTCCCAGGTGCACATGCATTGTGCGGTACAGATCTTAAATGCATGAATTTTTGACTAGAGTACCACCATGATGGAATGCATGAAGAGATAGCTAACAGAGTGTCAGATACGAGAGCACCGTAACTTCGGGTTTGAGACTGTTTTGTGCTCCTTTTTCTTTGAGAGGGTACCCAGTCTCAATCCTCGAGAGACTATACGAGGGCATGAGGCCTCTCTCCCAGTGCTATGCAGATGGGCGGAGTTGTTGCCGCGACAGGGAGGAGGGAGGACCATCGAGGCCTTTGATGACAAATTTTTTGGTTGGTGGTCACGACAGATTCCGACAATAGAGGACTACCCCTATGTTGAGATGAATTTTTCTAGAGATCCTGACATGCTTGTACCTCCTAGAGCGGAGAGAGGAGAGATGGGTAAGTTTGATTTTCAAATTTATTTAATTTTTATGTCTTTTTATATATATCATTTCTTTTGTATACCATAGTATCTAACACTTACATATCTATTATGTATAGATGTGGGACCAGTGTGTCCAACACACTTCTCGAGGACTAGGTGGTGTCCTCGACCAAAGGAAGGACCAGCTGGAACTGCCAGACTAGCAGCAACAACAGGGGGGCCTCCAGTCGCAGAGGCTGAGAGAGTATTGAGACGGGTAGAGAGGAAACTTATCATGATCACTCGTACAATCCCTATGGTGTAGATCGAGGATCTCCCACCGTCGATGAAAACTCACGTAGTTGGGGTGCCACGGACCTGGGTCCAACTCTTGTGGCATTTGGCGAATGTTGTTGTTCACTACGGCAGGGCCAATAGGCCTCGCCCTTAGCTAGGATAGAATACTTACATTCTGAGAGCACCTTTTTTATATTTTTGAGGGCATAAGCCCCATGACTCTAACTGGACATATTTTTGAGGTGCTTTCATCCACCCATGTACTCTGATATTTTTTGATATATATATGGATATTTTTCATCTTTTTATGTCTTATGGATTACATCTATTTTACAAATGTATTTACATGTGTGTGTGCGATTTTTCTTACATGTGTGCAATATGCCAATCTAATACATGATTATCTAGAGTATCTGTGATTTGATTCAATCTCCTTGAAACATGGATATACGTAATGTAATCAAAACTCTGT
The DNA here is from genome assembly GCA_010110895.2 of Picea sitchensis. Lineage (NCBI taxonomy): Eukaryota > Viridiplantae > Streptophyta > Pinopsida > Pinales > Pinaceae > Picea > Picea sitchensis. The sequence continues at coordinate 246,661 of SNQJ01S0017977.1, read as the reverse complement.
TCTAAAAGACATACCCTAAGGAATCGTCGGTGTAGTGTAGGATCGTAAACGCGGTAAACACCATTTAACTGAGACACAACCAGATGAGCGTCTAAGTAGACCCGGAGGTGAGAGATACTATGTGACAAAGTGTCACTAAGAAACTCTAATACTGCGTTGTATTCAACGACATTGTTTGTGGCGTCGCCTAAAAAGATACTTCTTGAAGATAGAAACTGGCCCTGAGGTGTGAAAATCACCCAAGCTACGTAAGCAAGCCTCCGAGTGTGTCGGCTAGTGCCATCCACAAAACCAACAAACACCTCTGATTCACTTGACATCTTCCACAGTGAAAAATATGACATAAAAAATGACACATCCATAAAACCAAAAAGACAAAAGCTAAAATGAAAATGTACAAGACTATACATATGTTACAAGAAGTCACCCAAGGCGACCCACCTACGAGTAATACTTCTTAAGGTAGAGCCCATTTCTAGGCTCCACCAAATCATTTCCCTGAAAGTCCACCAGATGATAAGTGCCCTTCTTTAGAACCTCCTTCATGATGAAAGGTCCGAACCACATGGGTTTGAACTTGCCTGCCCCTAGGGGGTCCTTATCTTGGTCATAGACTAGGACAAGGTCGCCTTTAGAGAAAATCCAAGGATGGAAGGACTGATCATACTGACACTTGAATTTTTGTTTGTGAGCCTCGTTAGCTAAGGCTGCATCCCGATGTTTCTCATTGAGTTGCTAAAGATATAATAAACGCTCTTCAAACAGTGAAGTGTCTGGAAATAACTGTACTGCCAACTTTAGAGAGGGGATATGGAACTCTATAGGAAATATTGCGTCTAGCCCATAAACAAGTTGAAAATGTGAGAAACTGGTTGCAGTCTTAACAGACATTCGATAGGCCCATAATTCCTAATACAACATCAAATGCCAATTTGACCTGACTGAATCGATCGTTCGCTGTAAGATAGTATTAAGGGATTTATTCACATCTTCCACCTGACCATTCACTTGTGGGTAGTAGGGTGATGAATGTTCTTTCCTCAACCCAAGATTTGATGTTAAATCAGACATCATTTTGTTTTGAAAGTGATTTCCATGGTCAGTGACAATATCTCTTGGGACGTCGAACCTTGCTATTATCGAGTTAAACAAAAAGAGAGTTGCGGTCTCACCATCATCTTTAAACATTGGCATAGATTCGACCCACTTCGTGAAGTAGTCTATTTCTATGATGATATAATAGTGCCCCCTTGTGGAAGGAGGGTTGCATGTAGCATAATCAATCCCCCACTTAGTGAAGGGACCAAATGTGATGACAGGAAACATGGGAGCGGGGTGTGCCCTCATATTTCGAGAGAAGATCTGACACGGGTGGCACTTCTTGACCGATTCAACACAATATTTGATTAATGTCAGCCAAAAGTAACCGGCTTGTAGAATCGTTTGGGATGTTTCCAACCCAGACAAATGGCTGCCACATGCTCTAGTGTGGCAATCGTTAAGCACTATTTCTGCTTCTTCATGGGTGAGACACCGACGAAGGATGCAATCTACACCTCGACGATACAGAGTGTCCTCGAGTATGAGATAGTTTTTGGCCTGATGGCGTATACGATGACGCTCATCATGAGAAGTAGAGGTAGGACACTTCAAAGTCTGGAGATAGACTATTATATATCTGTACCAGGGGTTCGAAGACGTGATCAAAGACATGTGTCCTTTGATAGGCAACTCCTCAGGGATAACATCTCTTGATTTGACTGGAAGTTCCGAGATGAGTTCCGCAAAGACCAATAACTTCTTGGACTTTGTCGAAACAAAATCCAAGTCAAATTCCTGGAGGATAACTATCCATCTACTGATCTTTCCTTTGATCACACGTTGTGTCAACATGTATTGAAACAGATTCACAATGGTAATGACGGTGGTCTTGCGAAACAAGATGTAATGATGGAACCGTTGGATAGCATGAACTGCTACCAACACAAGTTTTTCAATGTGGGAATAATTGAGTTCTGTTACAACCAAGCCTCGGCTCAGGTAATAAATCACATATTCTGAGAGAAAATTATCCTCTTGGACCAAGACCATATTGAAGGTCAACTCCGTAGCAACCAAGTACAATAAGAAATATTTATTATAATTGGGTGGTCGAAGCAGAGGGGTAGACGTGTAGCACCCATCCACAAGATGCTAAGCAAATAATCATTTATTCAAACACATACACAATAACAACTTCGTTTTAGCATTATTCCATTTTCATTTACACAAATTTTCTACATTTGCTCAATGATAAATCTAATAACATGATGAA
>SNQJ01S0017977.1:193390-238816 GCA_010110895.2 Picea sitchensis | reverse complement strand
TGCCTCTGCATCCTCAAGGTCCGAAACCCTGCACACTCAATGAAACTGAGTCAATAGCACCTGTATATAGCAATAGTAAAACATCCTGTCATCAATCATGACGCATCATCATCAAGGTTAAGTGGTTCATCATCATAAAAATCAGATCACTTGCGAGAAAGTGTCCTCAAAGAATAAGTTTTGTCAGTGCGCCAGAGCGGGATGTTACAGACCCAATGTGATGCAAAAACTACATTTGTTTGGATTCAAGCGGATCCGATAGTAGTGACATTGCTCAAATATAAATCAGAGGTGTGCAAAATGATTAGATCTCTTGTGAGATCATGATTCTAAGTCATCGATATAAGCCTCGACTATGTGTTTGAGGTCATGGAAAGAAAAAGACATGGCCCGCTGAAACGTAGCTCCGACATTTTTCAGACCAAAAGGCATATTCCTATAAGAGAATGTACCCCACAGACAAATGAACGTGGTTTTATGTTTGTCTTTGGGCTTGATCTGTATCTGATTGTATCCTGAAAAACCATCCATGAAATAAAAGGCCTCACAACCTGCGCATTCATCGGCTATCTGGTCAATAAATGGCATGGGGAAATTATCCTTTGGACATGCCTTGTTCAAATCACGGAAGTTTGTACATAGGTGAATCGTACCCTATTTTTTGTTGACTGGAATGGGATTTGACACCCACTGAGTCAATTGGACGGGGTAGATGAAACCATCTTGGAGTTGTTTCTCTACTTCAACCTTAATATCTGCTACTTTCATAGTATTGACTGGACGAAGCTTCTGCCAGAACGACTTAGCATCAGGATACATCATGATTTCATGTTCGATGATTCTTGGATCTATGCCTGGAATTTCCTCGTAAGATCAGACAAACATGGCGCGAAATTCTTTAAATAAATCTGTGTAGATTTGAATCTCCTCGAGGGAGCATTCTGCTTCGACGAAGATATTCTCCACGACGTCAAGGATTCTGAAGATATCTATAGGTATCGTTTGAGCAATGGTTTCCATATTTCCTTCAGCGTAAAAAACTTGTGTAGCCAAAATATTGATAGGACAAGCCTTATCTCCAGTCATAGTCAGAGTGAATTCACCTACTTCAATTCTTCTCAAGTCTGGGAGGAAGTAACATTTGTGGTGAAGATCATCCCAGGGTCTGTCCGGACTAGTCATTGCCTCAATAATCACCTAGTCCGAGGGCAAGACTAAGTCTAAAGAATTAGTATCGGTGAGGGAACTTTGAGCCCATATAGGCTCGAGAACCAGATCCAACTTCAGTGTGGGATTTGGATCAAGGTCAACAGAAGCTTGCTGAACTATAGAGTATGCAACTTCTTCCATGGACAAAGGCATGGCCATTCCATGGTGCCCTATCCCTTCCATCGTGGCTGATGTGAAAGGAAGAGTCCATGGATCATTAAAGTAAGTTGTGTGAAACGACGATATTTGAAAGATTTCAGCCCTAGGTTTGTCGGGGACAATCGACATGAAATGGACATTGCTGATCAGAGGCGGGTAATCGAAGCTACCCATCAAAGGTGGGCACAAACCAACCCCTACATTGATGATGCCAGGCTGAGGGTTATCAATCATCAGGACCATGGATACCCCCGATGAAGGGTCAAGACGGGAGAAGGATAACTGATCAATCATCATGATCTAGCCCTTGTGTGGAAACAACAAGACCCGAAAAACTATCATGACCACTGCTTGCATAGGGTAGGTCCAACTCCTTCCTAACAAGAGATTGTAGTCAAGAGACGCATCAACCACTTCAACTTTGACGCACACAATCTTCCCTCCTAACTGCAAGGGAAACGAGGGGATGATTCCATGTGGTTGGAATGAATGACCATCGAAAGAGGTAATAAGAGTAGTTGACAGAGACAAAATAGGTTGGCCAATGGCCTTCCAACACGCCAAAGACATCACGCATGTCGATGTTCCCTCATCAACCACCATGCGGAAAATGTTCCAAGTAAAAGTTTTCCTGGTGTAAACCACTACTATCTGAAACACCACGTGGTGAGGGAGACGAGGTTTTAAGTTGGTTGTATCAAGCATGATCATTCCTGTATTACAAGCCTCAACAGATCCTAAGGCAACTAACAAGGCCTTTCTCTGGAAAGGGCAACTCTAGAGAACTTCCAAAGCAGACATTGCATAAGGGGTTTGCAACAAATCCTCCACCACAGAGTAGTTCTGGGAAACCCTTGCATTTGGGTTGTGGGAATATTTATTGAACGCACCTTTGGGGATGTGTGTCATTGTTTCCCCCAACATCTTCTCAATCTGGAGAGGCAGAGATGGTTTTTTGGCTTATTTACCCTTCTCAAAGGTGTTTGGCATTCCGTAGTCACGTGTCCTAGTTTCTATGTCAATGCTACCTTTCATCATGTACACAATCGTAGATGAAGGATTACTCAAAGATGGAGGGGGTCCCTGACTGGCCCCTTCCACGCTTGAAGAGGATTGAGCTAAATGTTTCCCATGTGGAAATGGATTCGTTAACACAACAGGCTACTGTTGTGCCAATAAATTCCGAGCCTTCTCAAGCCAAGGGAAATGGTGAGTCGGATGGTCTTCCTTGCAAAGATTACAGGGACACTTGACTTCTTCTTTTCAGTGTTTCCCTCACCAACATTATTGGTAGGTTTCTTATCCCCCTTACCCTTATTTCATTGTTTCTTCTTTCTGTTAGGCTTCTGGGTGGCCTTCGGTTTTGTTGATTACACACTATGTACATCTGACATTTGAGTAGGGGGAGCAATCGAACCAATGGTTTGGCTGGTCACTGTCTGATGTATTGAAAATTGTTGCAATTGATTCGACAGCTGATCAACGAGCTTCGTTTGCACTGAACCTACAATACCATTGACATGTGGTCTAGATCTCTGTCTAGTTTTGTCAAGTATCAACTATGGTGCATCTGGTAAAACTTCGTAAAGTAAACTAGACTGAGAGTAAATTAGTTCTAGCTATTTGGCTCTCATTATTGATTATTCATCTAAAAAGACCCCCAAGAATGTGACGTCTTTAGATAACTGGGGTACCAAAGACTTAAGGAACCACTCAAGAAGGAATGCTGGTGGGACTGGTACTTTTATCAAACTCTTCCAGTGTCTCCATTATCAGATGTGATCTGGGATATGGTCCTCTTTTGTCTGCTCAAAGTTGGCCAACAATTCGATGCTGGCATCGTATCTCACAGGTAATTGGAAATAGTTTAAGAAATCCATTGCCAATTCACCGAAGGAAGAGTATCTTGAGCGGTCGAGATTGATGTACCATTTCACCGTACTCCAAATGAGAGTGCGTTGAAACAAACACAACTGGATGGAGTCGTCTCTCAAAGAATTGGATGAGCACCATAAATGGAAGGTAGTCACATGATCGCCTGGATCTTCATTAGGCTTGGCCTCGAACTTTGGGATGTCTGAAGGAAACTTGGTTGGCATTGGAGGCCAACGTGGATCATGACAGATGGGGTCATTTAATAACCTTATCAAGTCTGGAAAGTGAAGTCTTTCCATAAATGGTAATTTGGGTTTTTGATTATAACCAGGGAAAGAGGAGCCTGGAGTTTGGCTGGCACCAGGTCACCAGGAAACGTTAGGTTGCTGGCCAGGGTTCTGGTAATAACCATGGTCGTGACCAGTGTACAAAATCTATGCTTGTTGAGAAGTCATCGACTGGATCCCGTAATAGGACATAAAGGGATGGGCTTGTGTCAAATTCCAATGATTTTGGGAAGGGCTGCCCCCTGCCAATCCGATGAGCATAGGTGTTGAGCCTTGCCTGGGGTTCCATTGGCTATGGAAGGGGTTTCCCCCGGTCGACATCCCTGACAATGGAACTAATCCCTGCCATGGATTCCAAGGTCCTTGTGAGGAAGGAATTCTTAAGTTTGCCCCTTGTGCAGGAATAGTACTCTGCATAGGATTTTGTTGTCCATAACCAGGGTTTCCCTTGGTCGAGACAAACCTACTGACATGATATAATTAGGAAGTCCTTGAATACCTTCTCTAAACAAACTATAGTTTACGTTCGTCTTGGTGGAGTGGTGGTGAGCACCACCGAGCGAAGGGGATGAAGGAGGTATATGATGCCCTCCGTAAGGGAAATAATTATAGGGAGCTAAAGTGCCCCCCATGGATCCTTGTAGAGGAGCGTTGGAGCTCCCTGCCCCAAGACCTAACATCTGTAGAGTGGAGTGGGAAAGGAAAATTCTCTTACCAAAGCTAGGTATCCCGTTTGAGAATGAAGGGCCTGTCGCACTCTGGGTGAATGGAGCAGTGATCCCTGCCATATACAGAATCAGACCATTGCTTGAGGTAGAGGCAGTTGAGACCATAGTGGTCCGGACCAACGATGGTTGGTTAGGAGGTAGAAAACCCCCTCCAGTGATAGTTGTAGAGGGAATATGAGTACTCCTTGAAGAAGTAGCAACATTTGTTTCCATTGTTGCTTGTGACACTACCTGATGCTCGTAAGGTTGAACCTGTACAACGATGGGTGCTGATAGATCAACGATTGGAGGGTTATACGAACCAAGAGATTGGGCTCTGAGGTCATAAATGATTGGTTCCTCCAGAATCAAATGTTCTCTTCTCAGAGATGAGTCGATCACAGTTTCCTATAACCTGGTTGCCTCAAAATACCCTTGCTGGTCTAGTTTTCGCCTTAGTGGTGGCCGGGGTGGCTCGAGATCAACTAGCAGCAGGCCTAAAAGCCTTCACAACTGGAGGAGATCCTAATCCACCACTTTGTGATAAGATCAAATAAACGCTAGGTATTTCTATAATTTTTTAAAAAACCAACACAGACTAGAGAAATTTCCTATGAGGTAAGACAAGCAGATCACTGGCTAGTTGGAAGAATAGTTACAATAACCAACACTAGAGAAACTTACTGGTGCAAGTGAAACTCGAATACAGAAGCACCCTCTGGGTATACTCTGCAAAGCATGGCCCGATGTCTACCCTAGGTACCGCAGTATACCCCCGCAGTCACCTGTGTAAGTCACTAAGATAAAGGAAACTAGGGTGCCAGCACGCGAACAATCACCAGGAGGGTACAGTTGACAGTTGGGTGGACCACAGTGAGCAAGGTATCAAGCCCAAAACCTATCAAAGGTATTGAAAGAAAGTGTTCCAGAAGATGACTGAGGACCTCAAATGGATTTGAGACCCATGAATCTCTGTGGCAAATGCGATCAACATAATCCCAAGATAATCCCTCTATATTCATTCCCCACTATGCTTGGTCTGACTTTGGAGGGGTTATCTCCGCTACCTTTCCGCATGCGACCTCATGTTTATCCCCTGTGTTAGAGGGGGCTCCTAGATATCTTTCACGGTTACTGGATTTTCAAACACTCCCTAGCTTAGACTCTTATGTTTTTTTTTGTAGCCTTGAAGAGTTTCCTCTCCAATCCTAAATCAAGGCTCTATCCTAGACTAAATTGACGAACCCTTCAAACACAAAGTCTAATAAATTTTAATGAGGCGTTAATTTTAGTGGTTGTCTTAAGTCAAAAGGAACGAAAGTGAAACAAATGATCTTTAAGAGATGAAAGAGAAGAGCATAACATGATACTGGAAACAAAAGTACTTCTTTCTTCACAAATAAAGATTTGCCAATTGAAACTCTTTCACCAAACTTTTCGTAACTACTTTTCTCATATCTTTGAAAAGAAAAACTAAAAAAATGATTTCGTTCGACTACGAGGTACTTAATGTCCTTAATCATTCAAGTAAATAACTTAAGAAAACTTGCTTTTTCCTTGGTAAATGCAACAACTTAACCTAAAATACTTTACCAGACAAAGAAATGAAAGATTTTTTTTTTATTGTTTTATGCTTGAAAACAAGAAATTTGAAAATGAATTCTTTTCTTTTCTTCCAAAGAAAAAAAGGGAAAAATGACGACAAGACAAGACCAAGAAATGGCTTCTGGCCCAATCTCAGATCGTAGGGAGTCAATTTCAATACCAAGTAGGCAGATCAAAGCAGACTCACCAACTTGTCTAAAAACCCTATTTAAATAAAACATAAGAAATATTTGGTCAAAATAAATCTAAATTGAACTCATACCTAGGCTATAGACTGCTATAACAGAGACCAGTGCTATATCAAAAAAACCCCTGAGGAGTGTGGCTCTTGACAGGAAAGAGGATGACTACCTCTTCTTTTTACAAAAATTTTCTCAACATGCACACTACTGACACTTCAACAACCAGCGTATGTACACAGTATGTCCAAGGGCAGGGCGCGTATGCATGCATGCAGGCCCACTACAGGCCGTGTACACCTCTGTAAATCCTAAAAAAAAAGTAAAATGAAAAAAGAACAGTCCAACATAGGCAGGGAGTACTGATATGGAAGACAAACATCCCTTAAAGACACAGAAGCTTACAGAAGCTTAGAAAACAATGAATAAACTGATTCAAAGCAGCCAAAAAGAAATATCCCCAAAGACCCTAGAGGCATCCCTAGTATGGTCACCAATTCTGCTATAGTGGGAAAACCCCTCTATGGACTACACCAAGGATCTAAAGTGTAGGCATATCTAACCGTCTAAAGTCTCCTACTTTTAATCACTATCCCAACATTACCCCACAATCATACATAAAATACAAGAGAGAGGGATCCGGTAGGCCTACCTTAAACTCTATGTCCAATGTTGATCCCTTTTCACTTGGTTGTTTCCTGACTGTAAATATCCTCCCAAGGCTGACCTGCATTCATCAAAAGACCAACATGAAACTACAAGCATGCATTCTACATATGGGTTAGTGGGTTAGACATCATAAACAATAAATCTAAACAAATCATATAATTTTAAGACGTCATTTGGCAGGACGGAAAAAGTACTTCTTTATATTAATCTCACAAAAAGGTCACTTACAACATGAGACCAACACTGCTCCTCGAACTCGTTCCTAGGCTCTTCATCACCATGCACCAACAACTTCCACGTCTTCTTCTCCTCTTCATTTCTCTCTTAGGGAAATGGAAAGGGATTTGCAATTGGGGCAAAGGGGGATTGATAAAATGGGTAGAGTTTCTTTTCTCTCGTGCTTCCCCCTTGAAATGGGACCCCAACCCCTTCTTTTATTGGCCAAAAGGGATAGTAATGGTTGGGGTGACTGGCTATGGGAAGTCAAACGGTTAAGTAACGACCCAGAAACCAATACCCTATGCAATTTTCCACTTTTCACGATATTTTGTGAGTGTATGTGGGCTGTAGTGGGTCAGCAGGCACGTGTACATGGGAAGTAGTGGTGCAGGGCGCATACACCTTCAAAGAAATTGGTTTTTGAAGATCTTTTTCAGTGATGGCTTGGAAAATATAGCAAGTTAGATGGCCTGATGCCAGGTATGCATGTTTGGTGCAATTTAGGGTTATAACAGTGACCTTCCACATACCACCGGAAATGGAATGGCATGTACTATCCATATAGAATAGAATTACATTCAAATATATTAAAACTCATACCATTATACATGAAACAACCTTGGGTCCATTACCCAAACCTTTATGCTATTGGAATTCGCTACTAGACTTTCTCCAAGGGTTGACATCAATCACTAAGGGTTGACATCAATCTAAAATATCACTCTCTAATGGTTGACATCAATGAAAAACAACAATCCATACCATCTATCCATCAACCTAAGCCAACTATCTGACATCCCAACATGCAAATCCATGCCAAATTTTCTCATAATTTAACACACACACACACACACACACACACACACACATGCAGATTTATTTATTTAATGGGGAAATGATTAACCATATTCAATTTAATATTTATTATTACCAACTTGTTATTTTATTAATCATATTATAATATAATTCTATTTAATTATATTATAATATGATTAAACATATCAAATGAGCACTTAAGATTATTAATACCTATTAATACCTAAGCCTCCAGACTTCGACGATATTCCTCATCATGCTTTTATGAACCCAAATCTCCTGAATGCCAGAGTTCCGAAGAGGGTCCCACTCATGTCGTAGAGTTCTACAAATATAATTATTTATATTAATTTATAATATAATTAATCGCTTTAAACATTTACATTGATAGTTTTGCAACCATTAGAGCAGAAAAGGGTAGGTTTAGGCCTTCAACCCTTCATTGCTTGTTCCTTCCATTACCTCAAACATCTCAGAGTCCCGGAGTCCCAAATTCTCGGAGCGCCAGAGTCTCGAAATCCTGAAGGGTCCACACTTACACGTGACTTCACATTAAATAATAAATTAAAAAAGGAAATAAGGTTGGTACTTTGTTACGTAGGAATAGCATAATAATTCAATTAATATATATTATATTAAACCTTTTTGGAAAATTGCTTCCAGGCTTATAAATTTCGAAATATTATATTAATATTTGAAATGAGAGAGAGAGAGTGAGATCCCCGAGTCAATCTCCTTCGGCTCTCCAACACATCCTTTATACTCAAATCTCCCAGAGCTCTGGAGTACTGAAAGCCTGAAGTGGCCCCATTTACACACCTTTCCACATTATTTAATATTTAAAAAGAGTTGGCTTCATTCACGTGTAACCATTTTAATAAACCTTAATATAATATAATATATTATATTGTATCCCTCGAAATTTATGCCTAGGTTTTAAAATTCTCCAATAAATAATTTAATATTGGAAGGAGAGAGAGAGAGAGAGAGAGAGAGAGAGAGAGAGAGAGAGAGAGAGAGAGATTTCTCTGGGTCAATCTCCTTTGTCTCTTCCACAAAACTCTTCATTCCCAATTAACCTGGAGTTCCGAAGGGGACCCACTTGTAATTACATTATGGTTTAAATACGATGAAATATTTTTGGATTACAATATAATATATATTGTATTAAAGGTATATTATGGAAAATTATGTTAATTAATCATTTTACATACCATACAATATAATTAATTATATTTCTCATATTTACAACCTTACGCAGGGAAGGATAGGGTTTGAGCATTCAAGGACTTTGGCTCGTGAGTTTCATCACTCCAAACACCTTGGAGCCCTGAAGTCTTGATGACCACGAGATGGTTAAGGTGTTTGGTCATGGGTTATTCCCTGGTGTGCTTTGTCATTAAAATAATAATGAAATATATTCTTTTGGTCTCAGGCCTTTCACGCTCCGGGGACTATAGCCTCCATTTTCAAAATAATAATAATAATAATAATAATAATAATAATAATAATAATATGTATATACACATATATATACATATATTTCTATATCCATGCACAATTTTATTACTTGGAGAGTTTAAATGAAATTATGTTCTCCTACAGGAAAATAAGAAAAGGAAAAATATAAATTTCTAGTCTTTGCAAATGGATTTAATAAAAGTTTTTATTCCAAGGAAATTTCTCCATTCTGGAAATTAAAAAGATAATTATAATCTCTCCCTTTTTGTGGGTAAATGAGTAAGTTTTATTTCCTTATTACTGTGCTTTACTACTCGTACTAAATTTAAGGAAATTGGTGCTAAGACAAAGATTTACCTCCACAATAAATTTAAGTATTTCTACCATGATTTGCTATCCACCAAAATTTAAGGGGATTCTTCCCAAATTTAGGAGATTTAACACAAGTTTAACGTAAATGTTTATTTATGCCCCAAATAGAATTTTGAGAACTTTTGTAATTTAATTCAATTAGGAAAATTTCATGTTTATTTCCTAATTATTTTTCCTTGATAATCATTTATAAGGACTTTTAATGTTTTTAATATTTGGGATTATTTCCTAATGTCCACATAGATCTGAGATCTTGTAATATTTCTAGCATATGATTTGAGGACATACTAAAATAGAACACTATTATGTAGAAAAATCACTCTTTCTTCTTCCAGCTGTTTTATAGAGATTTTTCACTGTTCAATCATCATTTTCCAAGCATGCAATAAAATGTACAACAGAGTCAACCACAACATCCACTCCCATAAATATTATTTTAGCACACAGATAGTTGAAAGATAAGGAATTAAAACAGGTGAGATTCAACTAAGACAATCTCTTTATTTTACTTAAATTTCTCAAATCACTTTTGTCAGAAATTAAACTTACCCAATTCTAAAACATAGTATAAAATTTTCTCTGATATAAAAACTACATAGATATAACCAAATATACTTATCTAGAAACCAAATAGTGATGCAAATGCTGAAAGGGGTTTCCTTTTCCATCCAACCATAGGCACAATAACTCCTGGGAGGTTTTATTGCTGGCCACCCCCTATAGATCATGATGCTCATAGAGAGAATTTTCCTCTTGTTCAACAACAACCAGGGACAAAGATCACTCTCCTCTTTCCAAATGAATTTAACATATTGTTTCTCTCTCCACCAAGAAAGTAGGTATGCAATGATCAATTTCTCATTCACTAATCCTCTATGCAACCCCGTTTATCATCTTGATTAGAAATGCTGCCCATCAATTCCCATACCCAGAGTAAATTCATTTTTTCATTTCTCTTTCAAACCAGAGAGCTGCACATTCTATCCCTATTCTGAAATGGTCACCAGACCCATTCCTCTTGCCTCATCCTCTCTTCCCACACATTTTTTTCCCTCTTTTATTAACTTCCTCAACAAGATTTTGTGGGTCTAAATCCCCATTTCATGGTAATGTCGGGAAGCTTTTCCAAATGGGTACACTTCCCATTCCTCATTAACTCTTGAGGAAGACTTCACAACTACCATCCTGATTGGTAATGTACTTTTATGGGTTAGAGGACTGTTCTGGGTATGAATGATTTAAACCCGACATATTATTGTTTTGGTATGGGTCATCTCAACCATTACTGGTTACCCTTCCCATCTCTCTCATGCATCATGATCTACCTTGGAAAACCCCTTCAACAATTATGCAATACTTTCCATTTTATTTAGTAACAAAAATATATACATTACCATTTATAACAGAAAGGTTCATCAATTCCAACACACACATATTCAGTCTACCCATAGTATTTTAGCAGGTTATAGTTGTATTTACAAGCTGGGGGAAACATGGGTATTACAGTCTCCTCCCCCTTAAAGGAACATCGTCCTCGATATTCTACTTGTTGATGTGCTCTATATGTATAACAATAAACAAAAATGGGTATTCATGTTTCATGGCATCCTCGATTTCCCATGTAGCTTCATCTGGGCCAAAGTGTTTCCACTACACCTTGACCTATGCAATGGTTCTATTCCTAAGTGGAATTTATTTCCTGTCTATTATGAATTGTGGCTCTGGAAATAATTCTCCCTCTAGTTCCACATGAATCACAGAGCAATCAATTATATGATTAGAATCATGTAGAAATTTCTTCACCAAGGAAACATGGAAAACATTATGTGCCTTTAGTGTGGGAGGAAGTGCTAGTATATATGCTACATGTCCCACTTTGTTCAAAATTTCAAAGGGTCCACAATACTTAGGTGCGAGCTTGACACAAGCTCTCATTCTCAAGGAACCTTTTTTGGGCCTAACTAGGAATACACATGATCCCCTGATTTGAACTCTCTAGGAGTCCTTTTTATGTCTGCATAGATTTTCTGTCTATCCTGAGCTATTTTCAGATTCTTTTTTATTTGAACTACTTGTTGTACCATTTCTCTTAGCATATCTGGCCTGAGTGAATTTTGTCTACTAGGTTATTCTAGTTGATTGGAATATTGCATTGTCGACCATAAAGAGCCTCAAAAGGGATCATCTTTTTAAGCCCTAAATAGTGGAACATTACCCCTTAATTGGGGCATATTAAATTAGTAATGTTATTTTATTTATGTCGTGTTGGGTCCATTAGTTGTAACTTGTAACACACCTAAGACGGGGCATAAAAATTTCATTCTTCTTGAGAGAACAATACCCTCATTAAGGGGTCTCTATTCCATTCTTCTCTTCCGGAGCTTTCCAACCACGATCTCCATGCTCCAAGACGAGATTAGAGAAGACAAATATCCTCTCCCAAGGTCTTCGGGTTATTTCATATCCCTATACTTGCATATGACCATGGGCTATGACCAGAAGCCAAGACAACATGCGCTAAGATGACCACCACGCAAATCCTCCAGAGTGGCAAACCTCTGAAGTTCACAATTTGATGTCGTGTGTCCTTGGGGATTTCGACGGTCCTGATTTACTTCGAGACTTTGACATTCAGGAATTTCAAGCATCTCTACATCTTTTTCCTCCGAAGTACTCCGTACCCAAAGTTACAAATCGAGCACCATGCGTCCCTTATGATTGATGGTTATGATATTCTTCGGGCTTCAACGTTCAGAGGTTCTGAGCACTCCAACTCTTTTTCCTCCGAAGTACTCCGTACCTGCAGTTCCAGATTAGGTGCCATGCGTCCATCTAAATCAATGGCTTGGGTCCACTTCAGAACTTTAGCATTCGGGAGTCTCGGATGCTCACGCCACCTTTTCTCCTGTAGTGATTTCACCTAAAGTCAACGATTTGTCGATGCATGTCTCTTTCAAATCAACGATCAAGATGTACTTCAGGAGTTCTCAACTCTCATGACCCCACTTTCCTCTGAAGTGGGTATCTTCCGAAATGTAATATCTTCCAAAATGGAATATATGCTAACACCTATCCTCAGGTGATAGACGACTCAAATGGACTCTGACTCTCTGACCTTTGGGACTTTCTTGTTCAACACATCTCCTTTTCTCTCGGAGTGACTTTCCTCCAAAGTGAAGGATCTGACGACACCTGTCCATTTGTCTTGGACATATCAGATCTACTTCGGCTCTTCAAGATTCAGGAGTGTCAACCTGTCCACACTCGCTTTCTCCTAGAGTTCTTACACCTTAAGTCGATGGATTTCCACCACGTGTCACTGTTCTCAGATCGACGAAATGGACGGACTTCGTTACTCTGCGGATTTCCAAAGGAGATCACAACTATCCTCCTAGAAAATTTCCTAGGTCTGACGATCATGATCTGGCCAATACTGATTTGTTCACCGAACGATAGTTCAAAGTGATTGTGGGGCCCCAACGTGCTCATGTTTTATCAGTGATCTCAATCTTTGTAATCTGAAAAGTGCTCGTCCAACTTGGTCAAATTGTGGTCGTTGATCCTCGAACCCAACGAGATTAATGACATTGGTGAATTGTGAGCCGCGTTCTATCACGTCTATTAATTTCACCTCCACGCTCCGTAATGATTCCCCACCATCGATCTCCATTCACATATTGACGATTCAAAATGATTGCAGGGTCCAATCTCCGTTATTTGGGAAGTGCTCTCTCGAATCTATCTAATCCTGGTCGCTGGTCTTCCATTCCCAATGCGATGAACAACGTTGTCTGATTGTAGGCCATGAAATAGCATGTCTTCTAATTTCACCTTCGCGCTCAACAATGATTCCCAACCGTTGATTAAATCAAGCAGCTAGTATTTGACTCATTAACTCCAGTAGGTCTTTTAGTCGATATGACGATCGGTATAACTTATCCTCCCGATGAATGACTCGCATCCATCTCCACTGTCGGGTTCTTAAGTCATCTATGACTCTTGTTACTCCGGTAGTTTGGGTTAGTTTGACTATCATGAAATTTGACACCTCAGAGCTTCGAACTCCCGAAGTTCTGAAACCTTCATGAGCTAACTCCTTTTAGTGCAAGGTTCCTAGAACCAGGTCACATGGACCTTCAGATGAATATTGGGATATGAACTCTACTATTATCCGGGTTTTTGTTTAAGGACTCGGGTGCAAGTTCAAATTCTCTTAGATTACTAGTATGAAGGAAACGCCTCGCTAACTCGTAGAACTTTAAGATCTGAAACAGGGCAAGGTAAACTTGTGAGATTACCAAGACAATAGAAATGCCAAGAGGCTTGCTCTGACTCTGGGACTATGATGTAATTTCCTGGGGAGAAACACCTTTGAGGGATTAAACTGGAGCATATGGAAAATAAAGAAGAAGCATAAGTTCTCAAGGAAAAAAACGCATACTCATAACTAAATCATTTCAATGCAGAAAACATTTATAGACACATAAATATATGCATGCATCGATTATTTCCAATTCAGAGCACAAGGAATGAAAACACTTATCAGAACCATAAGGCGTGATGTGACTTCTAAAAGGGGTGCTTGTTTCCACCCAACCATAGGCTCAGTCACTCCCAATGGCTTTACCTCTGGCCACCCCCAATATTAGACCACGATGATTTGAGATTCAATCTCTTTCTTCCAACTCAATGGAAGTTAGGGATGAAGGTTACTCTCCTTCTCCCAATACAAAAATATATAGGGATGAAGGTTACTCTCCTTCTCCCAATAAAAAAATATATAGGGATGAAGGTTAATCTCCTTCTCCCAGCCTAGTCTCTATTTTCTAGGATCATAACTCACTCCAATTTTTCTCAGTCCTTCCTCAGACCTACAAGATTAGGCTCTCGTCTCTGCACTCTTCGCAGATCTTCCTCTACCCACCATGATTCCTTTCCTTCCTCAACAAGATTGTGTGTGGATCAAAATCCCAGTCCGTGGCCAGGTATGTAAGCCTTACAGATGGGCGGTCTACCCCATCCCCTCATTAACTCTTGAGGAGGTCTTCCCACCTACCATCCTGACTGTAATTCATTCTTGGGTTAGAGGGTTGTTCTGATCCTGAGAAATTAAATCCAACAAAGTAATGGTTTGGTAGAGGTTAACGCAACCATTCCTGGTCCCCTCCACCACCTTTTTGTAGTATTCATGGTCTCTCTTAGCACATCCCATTTCCAACAGTCATGCAAGACGTATCCATTTTCTATTAAAATAACAAAATTTACATTCATCGACCTTTTATACAAGGGTCCATCAAATAAAAAATTCACACCTTTGAGTTTTCCATAGTTCCTTGGCCAATATAGATATAATTACAAACTGGGGGAAACATGGTGTTACAATTTCCTCCCCCTTAAAGGAACATCATCCTCAATGTTCTATCTGTCAACATGATATGTATATACAGGAGTAAACAAAATTGGATATGCTTGTCTTATGGAATCCTACATTTCCCACATAGTCTCATCTGGGCCAAAGTGTTTCCACTGCACCTTGACCTATGCAATGGTTCGGTTACTGAGTGAGGTTTCCTTCCTGTCTAGTATGCATTGAGGTTTTGGCATAAATTCTCCATCTGGCTCCACCTAGATCACAGACCAGTCAATTATATGATTAGAATCATGTACATATTTCTTCAATAAGGAAACATGGAAAAAATTATGTACCTTTACCATGGGAGGAAGTGATTGCCTATAGGCTACAACTCCCACTCTATATAAGACTTCAAAGGTTCCACAATACCGAGGGTACATCTTGGCACAAGCTCCCATTCTCAGGGAACTCTTCCTGAGTCTAAATCTGAGATAGACATGGTCTCATGTCTTGAACACTCTGGGAGTTATTTTATGTCGGTGTAACTTTTTTGTCTATCCTAAGAAATATTAAGATTTTCCTTTATCTGAATCACTTGTTGTTCCATTTATTTCAGCATGTCGAGTCCGATTGTAATTCTATCCATGGATTACTCCATCTGATTGGAATCTTGCATTGTCTACCATAGAGGGCTTCAAAAGGGCTGATCTTCAAGGATTCTTGATAGCCATTATTGTATGAAAACTCTACCAATGGTAGGTAGTCTTCCCACTTCTTAGGCTGATGCATTACATGCATCCTTAGCATGTATTATAATATTTGGTTTACTCTTTCTATTTTTCCATCAGTTTGAGGGTGATAGGCTATGGTGAACAACAATTTACTCTCAAAACCAGCCATTAAGGATTTCCAAAATCTTGAAGTAAATTTGGTGTCTCTGTCAGATACAATTTCCCTAGGCATGCCATGCAATATGAATATCTCCTTCATGAATATGTTGACAATATCTATTGCCTTGCAAGTTGACTTGAAAGGAACAAAGTGAGCATACTTACTCAGTTTTTCCACCACAACCATGATGGCATAATTTTTCTTGGTCGATTTTGGTAATCCGATGATGAAATCCATGGAGATGGTTTCCCATTTCGATTCTGGTATGGGTAGGGGTTGTAACAACCCTGCTGGGTACCAATGTTCTGCCTTAACTTGCTGGAATTATAGGCACTTAGCTAGATAGTCAACTATGTATTTCTTCAATCTAGGCCAATAGAATTGTTTCCTAGTGGCCGTGATCATTTTTTGATATCCTGGGTGACCAGTATATGGTCTCTTGTGTAGTTCATCCATTATGAACCTATTCCATTCGTCACAGTTTGGAATATACAATATGTTTCTGTAGGTCAACAGGTCTTCATCGAGCACATGGTAGCCTTCATACTTTAGCCCTGTAGGCTCTTTCCTTAGGTATGAAGTCACGGTCTTGAATAATGCATCTATTTATTGTGCATTCTTGACTCTTTCCCTTAAATCTGTTTCACAGGTGATTACCTCTACCAGGTGAATCATTTATACACTTCTACTAAGGGCATCAACCACCCTATTTTCCTTTCCTTTGATGTGTTTTATTTCGAAATCAAACTCAGTAAGGAGAGCCATCCACATGGCTTGCCTGGCATTGAGTTTTGGTTGATCAAACAGGTGCCTCAGCCCACAATGGTCTGTCATAAACACAAATATCCTACATAGGAGGTAATTCCTCCACATTTTTAAAGTATGTACTATGGAAACCAACTCTAGGTCATGGGTTACATAATTGATTTCATGCTCATTCAATTTCTTGGATGCGTAGCAAATTACACGTCCCTCTTGCATAAGGAATCCTCCAAGTCCTTCTTTGCAGGCATCTATACACATGAGGAAATAATTATTAGGGTCTACAATATTCAACATGGGTGCATGGGTCAGGAGGTATTTTAGTTCCTAAAATATTTCTTCACATTTTGATGTCCAAATGAATTTCACCCCCTTTTTCTGAAGGGTAGTGATTGGACAATCAATATTGGAAAACCCTTTTATGAACCTTCTATAGTATCATTCTAAGCCCATGAAGTATCTAATGTCAGATACATTCTTTGGGGTAGGCCATTCCATAATAGATGTGATCTTGTCAGGGTCTACCACCACCCCTTCTTTAGAAATAACATGGCCCAAGTAATGGACTTGCTTTTGGAAAACGTCGCACTTGCTAAACTTAGCGTAGAGATGATTCTCTCCTAGTACTTGAAGTACAAGTCTAAGATGTTCTTCGTGCTCCTCTCTATTCTTGGATTAGATTAGGATATCATCAATGAAAACCAATACAAATTTGTCCAGAAATTTGCTGAGTACATTATTCAACAAGCACATAACAGTGGCGGGGCATTGGTTAACCCAAATGGAACCACCACAAATCCATAGTGACCATACCTCATCCTAAAGGCTAATTTTTGGATGTATTCATCCTTAATTCAGACTTGATGGTATCCATACCTTAATTAAATCTTAGAGAAAATGGAAGCACCTCCCAATTGGTCGAACAAGCCATTGATTCTTGGTAAGGGGTACTTGTTCTTTATGGTTGTCTTATTGAGTTGTCTATAATCTATGCATAGTCGGAGTGTGCCATCTTTATTTTTCACAAAAAAGACAGGTGCTCTCCACAGAGATACATTGGGTCATATGTATCCTTTTTCCATCATCTCCTTTAGCTGTATCTTGAGCTCAACCAGCTCTAGCGTACTAATCCTATAGGGTGTTCTAGATGTTGGCATTTCTTCTGGTGCAAGTTCTATCGAGAAGTCAATGTATCTTCTTGGAGGTAGACCTAGTACCTCTTATGGAAACATGTATTTATATTCTCTTAATATGGGGTGGTCCTCTAGGTTTGTATTGTCATCCTCAAAAGATTCCAACACCTGTATTTCATATAAAGGACACCCCTTTCTGCAATATTTTTTCATCTGAAGGGCTAATATTTGTCTCACTGAGACAGGCTTCTGAATCCCTTCGAGGGTTATATTTATCCCTTCTTTATTTACACATTCTAAAGTTTTATGGTAACAATCCAACTTAGTTTTATAAGAAGCCAAACTTTCCATACCAATCAACAAGTCATAAGATCCTAGGGGAAGTATGTTAAGGGTCGCTCGAGTGGGCAATCCATCCATGATGAATTGGCAAGATGGTATGGCCTGTGCTACTTTTCTTTTGATCCTAGTGGCTAGTTGTACCAACCATGACTTAACATGTCTAAATGGTTGCATTTTACACTTATCAACAATATGAGGGGCCACATAACTCAAATTAGAACCATGGTCAATTAAAATATAAACTAGATGGTTGGCGATCATATCTTCCATCTCCACCATTGAAGCTTGGTGGTTGGATTGATTATTATCCAAGGCTGCATAAATTCATGGCATGCTCCTAGCCACATCATTGAAAGTGGTAGCTTATTGGATATTGTAGACTCTCCTATTGTTCTGTTGTCTGTGTGAACACTCCCTCAACTGATGTTCTTCTCCATAACCCCAACATTTTAAGGGTTCTTTATTTGGTTTATTAGTATTTCTCAGGACTGCCTCAAAAAGTTTATTTCCACTCGGAGAGGGGAAATTTTTTCGATACACACTTCTAGTAGGAAGGTTCATCCTAGAAACCTTCCCATAGTTATTAAATATTGATGATTTAAACCCCTTATTCTTGAATCCCAAACTACTCTTCTTCCTCTAGTCCTCACGAGGTCCTGTCTTACTCCTGAAGTGTTCATAACAATACCTTTCCTTCTGGATGGTCTCTTCTAAGGTCTTTGGTTCATCAAACTAAATCCTGTCCCGGTAGGTCTGAGGTAACCCACTAATAAATCACTACACTTTTACCTTTTCATCCTTTATGTAGGGTATATACCTCAGTAGCTCAAGGAATTTATTGACATATTCATCTATGGTGAGTTGTCCCAGCCTGAGTTCATAGAACTCCTTATTCTTCCCATACATGTATTTCTCTGACAGATACTTCTTCCTGAAGTATTTTTCGAATTGTTTCCATGACAAGTAATTTTCATGGACTCCTTTCACATTCCTAAGTTCTTCCCACCAAATGGAAGCCTTTCCATTCAAGTTGATGATGGCTACTCGAGCCTTCAAGTTTCCAGAGTAGTCATGGAATCTGAAGTATTTATTTAAAACAAGAAACCAAGATTCAACCTCTTCCCCTTTCTTAATCTCTCCATCGAAAGAGGGTGGTTTGGCTTTATTGAATTCTTCAGGAAAATGACTTTTGGAATGCTTTTGCTTCTTTCCTTTCCTTTGATATTGGGAGCTAGTTTTTCTACTAGAAGATCCCTCGGAGTTGACATCTTCCTTTCCATAGGACTCTCCTGATGAGTGTCCCCTACCTCCAGGTTGGGCCTTCTTTGAGGTACTTCTCCTAGTGTGGTCACTTATGGGGCCATGTTTTCAGATCTCAAGTGGACTTTGACTTCTCTTCACATGTCGTTGGTCCACATGACTGGTTGCGAGTTCATGCTGTAGTTGCCTTTGTATGTCAGATAAGCTATGCAACAAGAATGCATTAATTTCTGTTTGTTTTTATTGCTCCTTTATCAATTTCTCATTGTCGACCTTGCAACTCTGTAATTCATCCTTGAGGCTCCTTACTGTTTCAGCCATATCCGGAGGGGTTTCCACCACCCTCTTTTCATCAAATTCTTCGTCTCTATTGTGGGAGTCATCCCCCACTTCATAGAATGTCACCATCCTTTAGAGTTGAAGTTTTCCCATGATTTAATGACTGCTTGAGTGCTGAAAAAACACTTGTTTTTAGCTAACATTCTATTAGTTTATGAACAATACATAGTTCAAATTTATTTAAATGCACACACACAGTAGAAATTTTCATTCTTTTACTCAATAAAAGTTTAACCAAGATATTTTAAGAAAGAGGTAAGATAGGGTGTCACTCTTAAAATTACTCTAAATATGGTTTTTAAGTGACTCGTCCATGAGCCCAAGCAGGCCAAGTGTTGTAAACATGCTCTAATACCAATTTGTAACACACCCAAGACGAGGCATAAAACTTTCGTTCTTCTTGAGAGAACAATACCCTCATTAAGGAGTCTCTATTCAATTATGCTCTTCCAAATATTTCTAGCCATGATCTCCATGCTTCGAGATGAGCTCCGATCAGATAGATATCCTCTCCCAAGGTCTTCAGGTTCTTTAATCCTCCTATACTTGCATATGATCATGGGCTATGACCAGACGCCAAGACAACATGCACTAAGACAACCACCACGTGAATCCTCCGGAGTGGCAAACCTCCAAAGTTCACAATCTGATGTCGTGTGTCCTCGGGGATTTCGACGACCCTGATTTACTTCGGAACTTCAACGTTCAGGAATTTCAAGCCTCCCTACACCTTTTTCCTCTAAATTACTCCATACCTGGAGTTATAGATCAAGTCCCACACGTCCCTTGTGATCGACGATTATGATCTTCTTCAGGATTTGACGTTTGGAGATTCTGAGAACTCCATCTCATTTTCCTCCGAATTACTCCATACCTGCAGTTCCATATCAAGCACCACACATCCATATAAATAAACGGAATGGATACACTTTGGGATTTTGGCGTTCGAGAGTCCTAGATGCTAACACCACCTTTTATTCTGGAGTGATTTCACCCGAAGTCAATGATCTGTCGACGCATGTCTCTTTCAAATCGATGGTCATGATGTACATTAGAAGTTCTCAACTCTCATGAACCCACTTTCCTCCGAAGTGGCTATCTTCCAAAATGGAAGATCTGCTGACACTTGTCCTCAGCTGACGGATGACTCAGATGGAATTCAGCTCTTCGGCCTTCAGGAGTTTCTTATTCAATACACCCCGTTTTCTCCCAGAGTGACTTTCCTCCAAAGTGCAGGATCTGACAACACCTGTCCCTTTGTCTTGGATGACTCAGACCTACTTAGGCTCTTTGGGCTTCAGGAGTGTCAACCTCTCCACACTCGCTTTCTCCTGGAGTGCTTACACCCAAATTTGACAGATTTCTGCCATGTGTCCCTATTCTCAGATCAACGACATAGACAAACTCTGTTACTCTGCGGATTTCCAAAGGAGCTCATGACTATCCACCTATCAAATTTCCTAGGCTTGATGGTCATGATCCGGCCAATACCAATTTTTTTTTCCAAATGACGGTTCAAAGTGATTGTGGGGCCCCAACTTGCTCACGTTTTATCAATGAGCTCAATCTCTGCAATCTTAAAAGTGATCGCCCAAATCAGTTGAATCATGGCCATTGATCCTCCAACCCGATGAGATCAACAACATTGGTGAATTGTGGGTCGTGTTCTAGCACGTCCACTAATTTTGCCTCCACGTTCCGTAATGATTCCCCACCATCAATCTCCATTCACAGATCGACAATTCACTGTGATTGCGGGGTCCAATCTCCACTATTTGGGAAGTTCTCTCCCAACTCTATCTAATCCTAGTTGTTGATATTCCATTCCCAACGTGATCAACAACGTTGGATTATTGCGAGCAATGAACTAGCATGTCTGCTACTTTCACCTTTGTGCTCCTCAATGATTCCCAACCGTCGATTAAATCGAGTGGATGGTTTTTGACTCGTTAACTCCAATGGGTCTTTTAGTCGATCTGACAATTTGGATAGCTTCTCCTCCCGATGAATGACTCACATCCATCTCCACTGCCGAGTTCTTAAGTCGTCTACAACTCTCATTACTCTGGTAGTTTGAGTAACTTTGACTATCATGAAATTTGGCACCTTAGAGCTTCGAACTCTCGAAGTTCTGAAACCTTCATGAGCTAACTCCTTTTAGTGCAGGGTTCCTAGACCCAGGTCACATGGACCTTCAAATGACTCTTGGGCTATGAACTCTACTATTAGCCGAGTTTTTGGTTAAGGACTCGGGCACGATTTTAAAGTCTCTTAGACTTATAGTCTAAAGGAAATGCCTCCCTAACTCGCAGAACTTTAAGCTATGAAACAGGGCAAGGAAAACTTGTGATATTACCAAGATGGTAGTAGTGTCAGGAGGCTTGCTCTGAATCTGGGGCTGTGATGTAATTTCCTTAGGAGAAACACCTTTAAGGGATTAAATTGAAGCATATGGAAAATCAAGCAGAAGCGTAAGTTCTCAAGGAAACAAACACATAATCATAAATTAATCATTTCAATGCAGAAAACATTTAAAGACACATAAATATATGCATGCATCCATTATTTCCAATTCAGAGAATAAGGCATGCAAACACTTATCAGAACCAGAAGGCATAATGCGACTGCTTAAAGGGGTGCTCATTTCCACCCAACCATAGGCTCAATCACTCCCAATGGCTTTACCACTATCCACCCCCGATCTTAGACCACGATAATTTGAGATTAAATCTCTTTCTTCCAACTCAACGAAAGTTAGGGACGAAGGTTACTCTCCTTCTCCCAATACAAAAATAGATAGGGACAAAGGTTACTCTCCTTCTCCCGAATCAGTCTCTATTTTCTGGGATCAGAACTCACTCCAATTTTTCTCAGTCCTTCCTTAGACTCGAAATCTTAGGCTCTCGTCTCTACACTCTTCGCAGGTCTTCCTCTTCCCACCACGCTTCCTTTATTTCCTTCCTTAGTAAGATTGTGTGTGGCTCTAAATCCCAGTCTGTGGTCAGGTCTGGAATCCTTACATATGGGTGGTTTTCCCCATACCCTCATTAACTCTTGAGGAGGTCTTCCCACCTACCATCCTGACTATATTTCATTCTTGGGTCAGAGGGTTGTTCTGATCCTGAGTAATTAAATCCAACAAAGTAATGGTTTGGTGGAGGTTAATGCAACCATTCCTGGTCCCCTCCACCACCTTTTCATAACATTCATGGTCTCTCTTAGCACATCCCCTTTCCTGCAGTGATGCAACACGTATCCATTTTTGTTAAAGTAAAATAATTTAATTCATCGACCTTTTATACAAAGGTCCATAAAATCAAACATTCAAACCTTGGAGTTTTCCATAGTTCCTTGGCCAATATAGTTATAATTACAAACTGGGGAAAACAAGGTGTTATGTAATTGGACCTCCTAGTCTCCTATATATTCCAAGGAGACGTTTTCATTTGTAATCATCTTGTATTTGGAAATTTGTGTGTTGTATAAGGAGTTTCCCCCCTAGAAGAGGCTTATTATCTTTATCTCTTTTTCAAGGCGTTGAGTACTTATTCTGATGTTTTTTTTATGCTATTATGATATTTGGTTCTTAACATTTGGTATTAGAGCTCAAGGTCTTGGGGTTTCGCTACTACATACGAGACACCTTGAAATTTTCACTATAACTTTATTTCTTCAACATTTCTGAAGGATCCCCTTAGAGTATATTTATCCAAAACAAGGTACATTGGGTTCAAATTTCATCTCCTGAGGCCTTATACTTTCATAGATATATCCTGTGTAAGATATGGATATGGAATTATTCTGAATTTAGTCATCGTAGAATTTTCTCTATAATTTTTTTTTTTGTAACGTTTCAGACTTTGAAACCAGGATTCTATTCATAGAGTTTATCAAGGTAGTTGTGATAAAACTTTTATCTTCTGGGTCATCCTAATTTTGTAGATACACCCTATTGAAGATAGGGTATCTAGCTAGTCATATTAACTAGTCTCAAACATGTCTTCTGGGTAAAACAATGATATATTCTTTAGTGAGTATCCAAATTAAGTGAGACTAGTTTAATTGGATAGTGGGCAGTCTATATTATTTCTGGTACAAGTTTCAGAATCAAATATCAGATATTCTGCTCTTGGCATGCTTTACAAGTATGCTCTCCTGGAAGGGACCAAAATCAACAAGGTGTGGGGAAGTTACCATAAATTCCACTTGGCACATCCAATTTTGATCAGACCTATGGAATTGTAGCGAAGACGTATAAAATAACTACAAAATAAAGTTTCAGACCCATAAGGGCCTAAATTTTGGAGATCCAGCAGAAGAAATATCGTCTATAAGAACCACCTTGAAATCAAGGTTTAAAATTGATACTTGGTCAACATGCCACCAAAAAAGGGAACTTCTACACCAATTAAGCCTCCAGGCAGTCCTACTTGGACTCTTGATGAAGGTGAAGAAATGTGGCATAAATGATTTACAAAATAAGACAATAACAAAAGATGAACTACAAGGGATGATGGATTCAACTAAAGCTAAGTTGGAGGAAATAATGGATACTAAGATGGATGGTTTAAAAAGGGAGATCATGGAAGGATTGAAAAATTCCTAATAGAGAGGCCACCTAAAAGTGAAAATGTATCCCATGAAATTCATGATGAGGACACAAGGAAGATGAATCAAGACTGGAGAAACTCCAACTTTGGGTTGAAGACCAACCACTTTCCTAAGATCGATATGAGGAAGTTTGATGGAAAGGATCCAATCACATGGATACTTCAGATGGAGAAATACTTTGATCTACATGATGTGCCACATATAAAAAAGGTACGAATTGTTTCTTTATATTTAGAGCCCAATCAATTTGTGTGGTATCGATGGCTTCGTTCTCGCAAATCACTTGTCACTTGGAAAATTTTCATGGAATAAATGATAGCACACTATGATGATACAAGGAGAAATACCTTATTTATCCAATTGATAAATCTCAAGCAAAAGGGTTCAGTTGAAGAGCACATTGAGAACGTACAAAGATTGAATATAAAGATAACATATATACCATATGAGCACCTTATTGATGTATTAATAGGAACTTTAAATGATAACATTCAACATGAGGTTCTCCTCTGGGAACCCAAATCATTGGAGAATGCATTCAGGGTGGCAAGAAATGTTGAAAGTAAAAATATGGCTATGGATACTAGAAGGACCACTCCTAACATCTATCGAGAGAACAATGTTCCTTCTTATAAAACACCTCAACCTACAAGGTTGACACCTCAACAATTGGAGGAAATAAAATAAAAACTTTTATGCTTTAATTGTGACAAGAAGTACATTAAGGGACATAAGTGTGGTGAGAAGAAATGATTCTACATAGATTGTGAAGAGGAAGAAGAACAAGAACAAGAACAAGAACAAGAACAAGAACAAGAACAAGAACCATCTCAAGATGAAAATGTAGAATAGATTTCTTCTGAAGAGTTGACTCCCACAATATCATGTAATGCATTGGTTGGAATTAACACTCCTCAAACCCTCAAGACTAAAGGATATATCAAAACAAAAAAGGTAATAGTACTAATTGATTCTGGTAGTACTCATAATTTAATTCACTATAAATTAGTCAAATCTCTCAATTGCTTTATATATCCAGCACCAGAGTTTCAATTAATGATTGCAGATGGAGGAACTATCAATTGCTCAGGAAAATGAAATAAGATCAATATCACTATGGAAGAATATGTAATGAATAACCCAATGATTTCTATACCCATGGGTGGTGTTGATGTCATACTAGGAGTCCAATGGTTACAATCATTGGGAACAATGGATTTTAATTTTCAATAACTTTTCATGAAATTTTCATTGGAAGGAAAATAAATTGAGTTAAGGGGTATCACAGGGAAAACCAGTAAGGTGATAATCTCTAATGGCATGACAAAATTATTGAAAAAGGGGCATCAAGGTGTAATTGTACAACTATGATCACTATATGTTCAAATATCTAAGCCATCTATTCCCCTAGATCTCCAAGGGATCATTGATAAGCATTCCAAAGTATTTGAAGATATTCCCAAAGGTCTTCCACCCACTTGAAATCATGATCATGCTATTCACCTAATTCCTGGGAGTGTTCCTCCTAACATCATTCATTACATATACCCTTATGTCCAGAAGAGTGAAATTGGGAGTGTGGTTGAAAAAATGTTAGAGGATGGCATTATTAGACCTAGCCAAAGTTCTTACTCTGCATTGGTGGTAATGGTACTCAAGAAAGATGGCTCATGGAGTATGTATCCAGATTATAGAGAGATAAACAAGATCACTATTACAAATAAGTTTCCCATTCCCGTCATTGATGAATTGTTAGATGAACTACATGGAGAAATCTATTTCAAAAAGTTGGATCTTCGTTCAGGGTATCACTATATTAGAATGAAGGAAGTAGATATCCCAAAAACAACATTCCGAACTCATGAAGTCCATTATGAATTTTTGGTCATGCCTTTTGGCCTTACAAATGCACCTTCCACATTCCAAGGGTTGATGAATTTCATTTTCAATCCATTCCTTTGAAAATTTGTGTTAGTAATTTTTGATGATATACTAATTTGTAGAAAGTCTTGGGAGGATAATGTGAGACATGTTGACACGGTGCTACAATTGCTAAATGAGAAATAACTATATTCCAAACCATGCAAATGTTTCTTTGGGGTGAAGGAGGTAGAGTATTTGGTTCATATTGTATCTCATGAAGGTGTCAAGGTAGACCCTAACAATATTAAGGAAATGATGGATTGGTCGAGTATTTGGGTCATATTGTGTCTCATGAAGGTGTCAAGGTAGAACCTAACAATATTAAGGCAATGATGGATTGGTCGATTCCCAAAACATTGAAGAATCTTAGAGAGGATTTTTGGGTTTGACAGTTTACTACCACAAGTTTGTTTGGAACTATGGAATAATAGAAACACCTTTAAAAACATTAACTAAGAAGGATGAATTTTCATGTACTTCATATGCAACTCAAGATTTTGAACAACTTAAAGAGGTAATGTGCCACTATTTAGGGCTTAAGATGGCATACAAATTAGAGTTGTCTACATCTTCATGAGTACATCCAATTTTCCATGTTTCATGCTTAAAGAAGGTTATAGGTGATAAGATACCAGTTCAAACTATATTTCCAGAATTTGAAGAGGAAGAAAAATCATATTGGATCATGAAGCTATCACTGACACAAGAATTCACCAGCCGAGGAATAGATCCATTTCAAAGTATCTCATTAAGTGGAGGAAACTGCCTACTGAAGATTCCACTTGGGAAGACGAGTATTTTATACAAAAGCATCCATAATTACTCAAGCGTTGCAGAAAACAGTTGTATAAAGGGGAGGGGAATGTT
This sequence comes from Picea sitchensis, assembly GCA_010110895.2. NCBI lineage: Eukaryota > Viridiplantae > Streptophyta > Pinopsida > Pinales > Pinaceae > Picea > Picea sitchensis. Next base: position 211,777 of record SNQJ01S0017977.1, on the reverse strand, counting down.
AAGCCCTAAAGAGTGGCACATTACCCCTTAATTGGGGCATATTACATTAGTAATGTTATTTTATTTATGTCAGCTTGGGTCCATTAGTTGTATATGTAACTCCTAGTCTTCTATATATACCAAGGAGACATTTTCATTTGGAATCATCTTGTATTTGGAAATTTATGTGGTGTATAAGGAGGTTTCCCCCTCGAAGAGGATTATTATTTTAAATTCTCTCTTTTTCAAGGCGTTGAGTACTCATTCTGAGGTTTTTTATGCTATTTTGATATTTGGTTCTTAACACATCTTCAATGACTCTTGATAGGCATTGTTATAAGAAAAATATACCAGTGGTAGATAGTCTTCCCACTTCGTGGGCTGATGCATCACATGCATCCTTAACATGTCCTCTAACACTTGGTTTACCCTCTCTATATTCCCATCAGTTTGAGGGTGATAGGATGTACTAAATAAAAAATTAGTTTCAATACCAACAAACAAAGATTTCCAAAAATTTGAAGTAAATTTTGTATCTTTGTCTGATATGATTTCCTTAGGCATGCCATGTAGTCTAAATATTTTTTTATGAAAATAATGGAAATATCTATTGCCTTGCAAGTTGACTTGATGGGATAAAGTGAGCAACCTTTCTCAGTTTTTCCAAAACTACCATAATGGTGTCATTCTGCTTGGTTGATTTGGGCAATCCTGTGATGAAATCCATAGAGATGGTTTCCCATTTCCACTAGGGAATTTGTAGGGGATGCAACAACCATGCTAGATGTCGGTGCTTTGCCTGAACCTGCTAACATTCTAGACATTTAGCTAAGTAATCAAATATGTCATTTTTCAGTCTTGGGCAATAGAAAAATTTCTTAGTGGGTGTGATCATTTATTGATAAACCGGATGACCAATATATGGTATTTTATGTAGTTCATCCATTACGAACCTCTTCAAGTCATCACAATTTAGAACATATGAACTAGCTTTGCAAGTTAGCATGCCATCATTAAACAATTGATATCCCTCATATTTCAGACCTGTGAGATCTTGCTTTAGGTACGATTTCATAGTTTTGAAAAATTCATCTGGTTCTTGTGCACTTTTGACTCGCTCCTTGATGTATGGTTCACCGGTGCTTACAGATTCCACGTGAATCACTTTCATACTTCTACTAAGGGCATCAAACACCTTATTTTATTTTCCTTTAATATGTTTGATTTCAAAATCAAACTCATTGAGGAGAGCCATCCACCTAACATGTATAGCATTGATTTTTGGTTGATCAAACAAATATCTCAACCCATTATGGTCTGTCATAATTACAAATCTTCTACCTAGGAGGTGATGCCTCCACTTTTTTAAAGCATGTACTATGGAAACCAATTTCAAATCGTGGGTCACATAATTGATTTCATGCTCATTCAATTTTCTGGATTCGTAGCAAATCACATGCCCTTCTTGCATAAGGAATCCTCTGAGCCCTTCCTTGCAGGCATCTGTACACACAAGGATTTCCTTGTTTTGGTCTACAATATTCAACACATGTGCATTGGTTAGAGGGTATTTCAGTTGCTGCAATCTCTCTTCACATTCTGATGTCCAAATGAATTAAACTGCCTTTTTTCTTAAGGGAGGTGTTTGGGTAACCAATCTTGGAAAATCCATTTATTAACCTTCTATAGTATCCCACTAGGCCCATAAAGGATATGATATCAGATACATCTTTTGGGGTAGGCCAATCCATAATGGATTTGATCTTTTCAGGACCAGCTGGGACTTGTTTTTGGAAAAAGTCACACTTACTAAACTTTGCATAGAGTTGATGTTCTATTAGCACTTGAAGCACTAACTTGAGATGTTCTTCATGCTCTTCCCTATTATTAGAATAGATTAGGATATTATCAAGGAAAACCAACACAAATATGTGAAATAAATTACTGAGTACATTATTCATTAAGCACACAAAAGTGGCTGCTGAATTGGCAAGCCCAAATGGAACCACCACAAATTCATTGTGCCCATATCTTGTCTTAAAGGATGATTTGTGGATGTATTCATCTTTAATTTAGACTTGATATTATCTAGAACTCAATAAAATCTTGGAGAAAATTGTAGCATCCCTGAATTGGTCAAACAAGTCATCGATCCTTGGCAAGGGATACTTATTCTTAATGGTCATATTATTGACTTGTCTATATTCTATGCACAACCTGAGTGTGCCATCCTTCTTCATCACAAACAAAGCTGGTGCTCCCCAAGGAGACACACTAGGCTGAATGGAAACTTTGTCCAACATCTCATTTAGCTGTAGTTTGAGCTGAACTAGCTTTGGCGTACTGATTCTATAGGGTGTTGTAGACATTGGCACCGCTCTAGGTATAAGCTCTATTGAAAAGTCAATATCTCTTCTTGGAGGTAGACCTCGTACATGTTCTGGAAACACATCCTTATACTATATTAATATAGGATGGTCCTCTAGGCTTGGTTTATTGTCCTCAACAAATTTCAATACTTGTATTGCATACCAAAGACATCCTTTTCTGCAATAATTCTTCTCTTGAAGGGTTGACATTTGTCTCACTGAGACATGATTTTGAATTCCTTGTAGGGTTATTTTCCTCACTTCTTCTTCTTCACACTCCAAAGTTTTATTATAACAGTCCAACTTGGCTTTATGGGAATTCAAACATTCCATGCCAATCAACAAGTCATAAGATCCTAAAGGGAGCATGTTTAGGGTTTCCTGGGTGGGTAATTAATTCATAATGAATTGGCATGCTGGTATGAACTTTGTTACCTTTCTTTTTGTTCCAGTGGCTAGTTGTACTAGCCATGATTTAGCATGTTTTACTTGTTGTAATTTACATTTCTTAACAGTTTGAGGGGAAACATAACTCAAATTAGAACTAGGGTCAATTAAAATGGAAATGAGATGGTTTGCAATCATACCTTCCATCTCCACCACTAAACCTTGGTGGTTAGCTTGTCCATTATCCAGGGATGCATAAATTTGTGGAATGATCCTAGCCACATCATTGACTGTGGTAGCCTCCTAGATGTTGTAGGTCCTCCTATTGTCCTGTTGCCTATGTGGGAATTCCCTGAGAATATGTTCTCTCCACAACCCCAACATTTCAAGGGTTCTCTCTTTGTATTATCAGTCATACCTGGGGATGATCCAAAGGATTTATTACCACTCCGAGATGGAAAGTTCCGCTGATATACACTTTTAGTAGGAAGGCTCATCTTAGATCCTTTCCCATGATTCTTAAATCTTGAGGATTTAAACCTCTTCTTCTTGAATCCCAATTTACTTTTCTTCTTCCAATCCCTATGAGTTTATACCTTATTCTTGAATTTCTCATAGAAATACCTTGCCTTTCGAATAGTGTCTTCAAAAGTCTTAGGTTCATCAAAATCAATTATGTCTCGGAAGGAATGAGGCAGTCCACTAATAAACCATTGGATATTTACCTTTTCATCCTTTATGTAGGGAATATACCTCATCAACTCAATAAATTTTTTGATATATTCATCTATTGTGAGTTGTCCCAGCTTGAGTTCATACAACTCCTTGTTCTTCCCATCATAGTATTTTTAAGACAAATACTTCTTATTAAAGTATTTCTCAAATTGTTTCCATGAAAATTCATTCTCATGGATTCCTTCCACATTCCTAAGGTCCTCCCACCAAATGGAGGACTTTCCATTCAAGTTGAAAATGTTTATTCGGGTCTTTAAGTTTTCATAGTAGTCATGGAATTTGAAGTACTTATTCAAGCCAAGTAGCCAAACTTCTGATTCTTCTCCCTTTTTTAATTTATCCATCGAAAGTGGGTGGTTTTTCTTTCTTAAACTCTTCAGGGTCATGGCTCTTGTAATGTTTCCTCTTCTTTCTTCTCCTCTAGGAATGTGAAATATTCTCACTACTAGACAATTTCCCGGAGTTGTCAGTTTCCTCACTAGATGATTGTTCCGTTGAATGTCTATTGACTCCATGTTGGGTCTTCTTTGAGGTTCTCCTCCTTGTGTGTTTGATTTCAGGACCATGCTTTTGTATCTCAGGGAGATTTTGGGTTTTTCTTAGTATAATGTCTATCCACATTTCTGGATGTTGGCCCATGTTGCAACTTCCTTTGTATATCTGATAGTCTTTGCAGTAGGACTACATTAATTTAAGTTTTTTTGTTGTAGTTATTTTATAAGCCTTTCATTATTAGCCTTAAAAATCTGTAATTCTTCCATGAGGCTTCTTATAGTTTCATCCAAATTTAGAGGGGTTTCCATCATCCTCCTCTCATCAAATTCTTCTTCTATATTGTGGGATCTCTCCCCCAACTCATGGCGTGTCACCATTATTTACATTGTAGTTTTCCCTGATGTCCATTGATTGTTTGAGTGTTGATAAAACATTTTTTGTTAGTTAATTATCTACTAGTTTATAAACAACACATGCAATTTCTAAGGTGAAGTCAGCTTCATTATTTGGAGACATAAACAACATACATTCATATTTTAACACGTATAACAACAACATAAAGTTTCATTCCTCTCTTAAGTAATATATTCTAAAGAAGATCTTATTAATGGGGTAAGATTGGGTGTTACCCATTAAAAGTTATGTAATAAAATTTTATTCAACTCATTCATGAGCCCAAGCAGGCCAAGTGTTGTTTCCCCCACTGATACCACTCTGTCACACACGCAATCCCTAAGTACCTTTTTAAGGGACGGGATATAAAATTTTCACTTTTCTTAATCATATCAAATATTCTCTATCATTTCTCCATCATATTTTACTCATCAAGAAATTTCCAACGACGGTAAGTTCACCTAGAACTGATCTCTGGAAAGGGTTTATGACCTTTCAAAGTTCTTGGGCTTACATAGGCCACATATTTATTGTTGCCACATGGCCTCCTCGTGACCTCATGTTGGCATAGGGGCATACCTAGGGTTCAACACTTAACAACGCACCAACAAAACCCCGACTACCGACTCTTTCGGCAACACCTACAAAGCATGCGAAGTCTCACCCGAGGTAGAAGCAAGGGGGGTTACAAGAAACAGGTGTCTGTAGCTAGGTTGGAACACATATTGATGATAATATCACTTCGGAGGGTATTATGTTAACACTTAGGAAGTGACATGCATTAGTTTATTAACCGTATTAACATCAAAGAACATAATCAAAGATAGATCAGCATAGTAACAACAAAATATTATGCACCTTAAACACTTAACACTTAGCACTGTGGATCGAATCTATAATTTTAATACAAGAACAGAATTTAAGTAACACATACATATCCATTACACATCTTAATCTAAGCACTAAGAAAAACATAACAAAGATAACATTGCACAAACAAAACCATGAGACAACAGATATACGTGGTTCACCCCAGTGTGGGGCTACGTCCACCAACCACTTCGCTGCTTTATTATTTGCCAGAATATTACATTCATTCACTCCTATGCACTAAGCCACAGAGTCAAGATTCACACCAAACAAGAGATCTACGCACTGACCACCAGATCCTCCTTCCAAAACTAGGTCAAGGCACAAATCCAACCCTCTAATGAGAAAAAATCCTTAATGCCCATACATATCTTTGCACGAAGAAACTTTGTTCACACATAACTACATTCACTTCGCTAACTAGCTACTTCTATAATACACTCTTCTTTATTTATATTTTACAAACCCTTACAATAATGCCTAATCATGGGAAAACCCCATTGGCCGACATCCCATAAATCCATTACAAAAACCCTAGAGGACCCTTTACTAGGTCCACTTAACCCTCAAAATCGGTGAGATCCACGATCTGAGCTCTGCTTGGGCGCTCCTTCCTTGACCAATGTGTCAAAGTCCAAAAGTGGGTCAAAGTTGACTGAAGTTTCCCCAAAAATTTGTCGAGGGCCAACATGCCCCCAACACTCACCTGTGACTCATCCCGAGTCACTCATGTCTAGACAATGCTGCTTCGAAGGCTTCAAGCTACCTCGAATTTCTTCTTCACCTGAGCCTCCTTCTCAATGACCGCTTGGACTATCTTCTCTGTAACATGCCCTTCCAAACGTTGTTCTACTACTACAACCACTTGATCTAGTTGTGAGCCTTGTCCATCAATATCCTCTAAGATATCGTAAGCTTCATCCTGCACAGGTTGTATCTTATGCATTACTTACATTACCTTACCCTGGAGGGATGTGATCTGTTGCTGTACTACGCACTTCTCTTGGCATCTCTTCATTCTTTCCACTACTGTGAGCAACTTCATATATGCTTGCAATGAGAATGCTTGCTGTTTCGCCTCCTGTAACCGCGCTTCTAGCTTCCTTAGCTCTGGATCCTCGACGAGGCATTCATATGTTTGGGTTCTCTTATCACTTAACTGTTTACATTCTGAGGTGAGGGATCTTATGATTTCAATTGTTTTCTTAGTGGTCTTCTCCCTCCTCCTGCGAGGTTCCAGTATGCGAAGTCTTCCATCTAATTTATGTAACTTCTTGTAGCTTTTCCAACTTAACCTTATTTTTATTGAGCTTCCTTGCCCTATGATTTGGGTCTCTCTAACTATTTTTGGAATCTTGTTTCCATTCTTATTCTTATCTTCCCCTATCACAATGGCTTCACATTGTTGAGGTGCCCTCAAAGGGTCTGAAGTTAATATCCCTTTTATTAACTCTTCCTGAGTGGACATACTTCTTTCTTGAATAGATAGGTTCTTCAAACCTTCTTGCATTCTTTCAACTTTGATATCTAATTCTCTTGCTTTTTGTCCCTCTTGCATTGTTGCTTGCTCTGTTGCTTCGACTTATCCTCTCGTTATTCTATTAGTCGATCTATTTTCTTAGCTATGAAATCCCTTAATTCTTTCTTTTTCTTTTCTGTAGCTTCTTCCTCTGCTTTCCTTCTGATCTGATCCTTCTCAATCCAAGTCTTACCTAACAATAGTGGGAAAGGGGTGTTGTCTCCAACAAACCTAATGACTTCAAATTCTTCTTTAGTTGATGGTCCATGAATAATAATAGGTACATTAGTAACTCTTCCAAATAAGGTTATCATCTTTCCCTTAAACAAGCCTATCCTTCCCAACAAAGGTACCACAATAGGCTTTCCCAAAATTTCCCAAGTTTCTTCTATCACAATATTCATTTTTGTTTCTTCATCCAAGACACAGTCTATGTTGAATTCTTCTATTCTTGCACTTATGCACTATTTTGCTTTCAGGATTTCTGGTAGACTAACATCTTTATGAACATCCATCGTTTCTTTCAACTTTAATAATGTAGTCTGAACTTCCTATGAACTTTTCTCTTTATGACTTTCTAACATGCCCTTGGTATCTTGACTTTATTCATAGTTTTATTGTCTCATGTTCATCCCTTAAACTTGAGCAATAATCCTTGGAAAATCCTCAACCTCATGACCAATAGCCTTACAACAAAGACAAACAAGGCCTACCTCAGGACATTCCTTAGCAAGATGTCCCGGCCTTATGCAATTATAACACCATGTCAATCCTCTTTTTCTTTTAAATGTTCCCCAACCTCTTCTGTACTACGCACTTCCCCTCAAATCGTAGTGTTGAACCTGCAATCTGCAAAAACAAATTCTAGGTTCCTGCATCCACTTATTAGTCCAAAAAATATTTCTATGCATAGGAATAACATATATTTATTCATTTTCATTAAATTTACTCAAATCAACTCTTTATTTCAACTATGCTCTAGCCTTCAGAGTAGGACACAATCTATTAAAAATACTTAGGTTCATGCTTTCGAAACATAAATTTTCACTTATCTTTCTCTTGCCAAAGCACAAAGATTTACCTCTTTTCTTCAGATCAGATTACTCTCTTGGAAAAAATCTTCGCAAATCAAGTAGAGTATTGTGCACTTCAGAAAAAGATCCATGCACAAAGATTCTCTTTTTCTTTACTTCAGTTCCCAACAATCACAGTTTTAGGTCTCGACAATAGAACCATTTGTTGGAATAGGGGCAGACCCAGGGTTCAACGCTTAACAACGCACCAAAAAAACCCCGACTACTGGCCCTTTAGACAACACTTGTGAAGCAGGCAAAGTCTCACCCGAGGTAGAAGCAGGGGGGGTTACAGGATGCAGGTGTCTGTAACCAGGCTGGGACACATATCTGTGATAATAACACTTCGCAGGATATTTTATTAACACTTAGGAAGTGACATGCATTATTTTATTAACCCTATTAACATCATAGAACATAATCAAATATAGATTGATGCAGTAACAACAAAAGATTATGCACCTTAAACACTTATCACTTAGCATTGTGGATCATATATAGAATTTTAATACAAGAAAAGAATTTAAGAAACACATACATATCCATTACACATCATAATCTAAGCACTAAGAAAAACATAAAAAATATAACATTGCACAAAGAAAACCATGAGACACCAGATATATGTGGTTCACCCCAATGTGGGGATACATCCACCAATCGATTCACCTCTTTATTATTCATCATAATCTTACATTCATTCACTCCTATGCACTAAGCCACAGAGTCGAAATTCGCACCAGACAGGAGATTTGTGCACTGAGCACCAGAGCCTCCTTCCAAAACTAGGTCAAGGCACAGATCCAACCCTTTAACGAGCACAAAGCCTTAACGTACATACATTCCTTTTCACAAAGAAACTCTGTTCACACAGAACTACATTCACTTCGCTAGATAGCTACTTCTACAATACATTATTCTTTATTTATATTTTACAAACCGTTACAATAAGGCCTAATCATGGGAAAACCCCATGGGCCGACATCCCATAAACCTGTTACAAAGACCCTAGAGGACACTTTACTGGGTCCACTTAACCCTCAAAATATGTGATATCTACGATCTCATCTCTGCCTGGGTGCTCCTTCCTCGGCCAACGTGTCGAAGTCCAAAAGTGGGTCAAAGATGACTGAAGTTTCCCCAAAACTTGGTTGAGGGCCAACACCTCACATTGTCCACACCATATTATGTGGCGACACTCTGGTCTTGATGTGGCACTATCCTAGCTTGCCATAATGGAACTTTGATCCACGCAGGATTACATCCATCATAACTCAGGCCTTCTCCTAACACACTCTTCACTTACCTCCGACGAATATGGTATCGAGGAATTTCTCCCCTCAATACCATCCAATCATATTTTGAGCAATTCATGCAGTATCGATGCATGCCAGATCTCGTGACCTACGGTTGGGATCCATTCGACACCTAAGGTTTACCAATCCTACTAGACCCCACTCAAATTTTCAACCCATTGAATATTAACATGTGCCATCACACTGATGTTATTAGTCGACATCAACTCGCCATGTCACCATAGGGTGCTTAGGCTTGCTTGACTAGAGAATCACATTTTTCCCTCTCTTATAGTCCAATTAAAATACATAATTAATATTTCATAGAATACCATTCTTTGGTAATTAATTACTTAAATCTCATTAAGGATAATTATTCTCTACAAACTAATTATCTAGTGATTAATTTTTTCTTAGCCTAATACTCCTGGCCTAGTAATTATTGAGGTTTTATTTTATCTTTCTCCCCCCTAGAAGTAGTTTAGCACTGATTCAATTAATTACTCATATGATAATTATGATTAATTATATCATAACACAATGAGACTAATTTCCCCATAACGTACTTAAGTTGATTAACCTTAATTATGGTATACAATTCAATCCCTCCTCGACAAAACTCCATGCTGAATTTTCCCATAATTTAACACACACACACACACACACACACACACACACACACACACATATGTAGATTTATTTATTTAATGGGCAAAGGATTAACCATATTCAATTTAATATTTATTATTACCAACTTATTCTTTTATTAATTATATTATTATATAATTCTATTTAATTATATTATAATATGATTAAACATATCAAAGGAGCACTTAGGATTATTAATACTTATTAATACCTAAACATCCATACTTCGACGATATTCCTCATCATGCTTTTATGAACCCAAATATTTCGAATGCCGGAGATGAGAGGGTCCCACTCATGTCGTAGAGTGCTGCAAATATAATTATTTATATTAATTTATAATAAAATTAATCAATTTAAACGTTTACATCAATATTTGTGCAACCATTGGAGTAGAAAAGGGTAGGTTTAGGCCTTCGACCCTTCATTGCTTGTTCCTTCCATTACCCCAAACATCCCAGAGTCCCGAATTCTCGAATTCCCGGAGCTCCAAAGTCTCGAACTCCTGAAGGGTCCACACTTACACGTGACTTCGCATTAAATAATAAATTGAAAAGGGAAATATGGTTTGTACTTTGTCACGTACAAATATCATAATAATTCAATTAATATATACTATATTAAACCTTTTTGGAAAATTGTGTCCAGGCCTATAAAATTTCAAATATTATATTAATATTTGAAATGAGAGAGAGAGAGATCTCCTGGTCAATATCCTTTGTCTCTCCAACACATCCTTTATACCCAAATATCTTGGAGCCCTAGATTACCAAAGCCCCGAAGTGGCCCCACTTACACACCTTTCCACATTATTTAATATTTAAAAAGAGTTGGCTTCATTCACATGTAGCCATTTTAATAAACCTTAATATAATATAATATATTATATTATATCCCTCAAAATTTATGCCTAGGTTTTAAAATTCTCTAATAAATATTTTAATATTGGAAGGAGAGAGACAGAGTTCTCCAGGTCAATCTCCTTCGACTCTTCCACACAACTCTTCATTCTCAATTAACTTGGATTTCTAGAGTCCTGAAGGGGACCCACTTGTAATTACATTGTGTTTTAAATACAATGAAATATTTTTGGATTATAACATAATATATTGTATTAAGGGAATATTATGACAAATTACATTAATTGATCATTTTACGCACCATAAAATATAATTAATTATATTTCTTATCTTTACAACCTTGCGTAGGGAAGGATAGGGTTCGTGCATTTGATGACTTTGTCTCATGAGTTCCATCACTTCAAACACCCTAGAGCCCCGAATTCCCGAAGTCTCGAAGACCACGAGATGGTTAAGGTGTTTGGTCACATGTTATTCCTTGGTGTGCTCTGGCATTATAATAATAATGAAATATATTATTTTGGTCTCAGGTCTTTCACGCTTCACGGACCTTAGCCTTCACTTTCAAAATATTATATATATATATATATATATATATATATATATATATATATATATATATATATATATATATATATATATATATATATATATATATATATATATATATATATATATATATATATATATATATATCTTCTCACTATATATATATATATATATATATATATTAGATTGCAAATTAAAATTTGTATAATATTAAAAAAATAAAAAAAAAAAAAAAAAAATGAAAAGGAAAAATATAAATTTCTAGTCTTTGCAAATGGATTTAATAAAAGTTTATATTCTAAGAAAATTTATCCATTCGTGCACAAGTTTATTACATGGAGAGTTTAAATGAAATTATTTTCTCCTATAGGAAAATAAGAAAAGGAAAAATATAAATTTCTAGTCTTTGCAAATGGATTTAATAAAAGTTTATATTCTAAGAAAATTTATCCATTCTGGAAATAAAAAATATAATTATAATATCTCCCTTTTCGTGGGTAAATGAGTAAATTTTATTTCCTTATTATTGTGCTTTACTACTCTTACTAAATTTAAGGAAATTGGTCCTAAGACAAAGATTTACCTCCACAGTAAATTTCGGTATTTCTACCAGGATTTACTGCCCACCAAAATTTAAGGGGATTCTTTCCAAATTTAGGAGATTTAACACAAGTTTAACATAAATGTTTATTTATGCCCCAAGTAGAATTTTGAGAATTTTTGTATTTTAATTCAATTAGAAAAATTTCATGTTTATTTCCTAATTATTTTTCCTCAATAATCATTTATAAGGACTTTTAATGTTTTTCCATATTTGGGGTTATTTCCTAAAGTCCACACAGATCTGATATCCTCTAATCTTTCTAGCATAAGATTTGAGGACATACTAAAATAGAACACTATTATGCATAAAAATCACTCTCTCTTCTTTCAACTGTTTTATAGAGATTTTTAACTGTTTAGTCACCATTTTGCAACCATGCAATAAACTGTACAATACAGTCAACCACAACATCCACTCCCATAAATCTTATTTTAGCACACATATAGTCGAGAGATAAGGAATCAAATTAGAAGAGATTCAACTAAGACATTCTCTTTATTTTACTTAAATATCTCAAATCACGTTTGTCAGAAATTAAACTTACCCAGTTCTAAAACATAGTATAAAATTTTCTCTGATCTAAACACTACAGAGATTCAACCAAATATAATTATCTAGAAACCATATAGTGATGAAATTGATGAAAGGGGTTCCATTTTCCATCCAACCATAGACACAAAAACTCCTGGGAATTTTTACCAGTGGCCACCCCCTAGCTAGATCATGATGCTCAAAGATAGACTCTTCCTCTTGTTCAACAAGAACTAGGGACGAAGATCACTCTCCTCTTCCCACAAGAATTTAGCAGATTGTTTCTCTCTCCACTAGGAAAGGAGGTATGCAATGAGTGTTTTCTCAGTCACTCATCCTTTCTACAACCCCGTTTATAAACTTGTTTAGAAACGTTGCCCAAAAATTCTCAAGGAACGTTTTCTGGGCCTAACTTGGAGATACACATGATCCCCTGCTTTGAACTCTCTAGGAGTCCTTTTTCTGTCTACATAACTTTTCTGTCTATCCTGAGCTATTTTAAGATTCTATTTTATTTGAACTACTTGTTGTTCCATTTATTTTAGCATATCTGTCCAGAGTGTAATTCTATCTACTGGGTTATTCTAGCTAATTGGAATATTGCATTGTCTACCATAGAGAGCCTCAAAATGGCTCATCTTCAATGACTCTTGATAGCCATTTTTATAAGTAAACTCTACCAGTAGTAGATAGTATTCCCACTTCTTGGGATGATGCATCACTTGCATCCTTAACATGTCCTCTAACACTTTTTTTACCCTCTCTGTCTTCCCATCAGTTTGAGGGTGATATGATGTACTAAATAGCAATTTAGTTTCAAGACCAACAAATAGAGATTTCCAGAAATTTGAAGTAAATTTTGTATCTTTTGTTCTGATATGATTTCCTTAGGCATGCCATGTAGTCTAAATATTTCTTTCATGAAAATAATGGAAATATCTATTGCCTTGCAAGTTGACTTGATGGGGATAAAGTGAGCATCCTTGCTCAATTTTTCCACAACTACCATAATGGCATCATTCTACTTGGTTGATTTGGGAAACCTGTGATGAAATCCATAGATATGGTTTCCCATTTCTAGTTGGGAATTGGTAAGGGTTGCAACAACCCTATTGGATGTCGGTGCTATGCATTAACCCACTGACCTTCTATACATTTAGCTAAGTAATTAACTATGTCCTTTTTCAGTTCGGGGCAATATAACAATTTCTTAGTGGCTATGATCATTTTCTGATAACCGAGATGACCAGTATACGATCTTTTATGTAGTTCATCCATTATGAACCTTTTCAAGTCATCAAAATTTGGAATATACAACCTACCTTTGTAAGTTAGCAGACCATCATTCAACAATTGATATCCCTCATATTTGAGCCCTATGGCTCTTTCTCTAGGTATGATTTCATAGTTTTGAAAAATGCATCTGGTTCTTGTGCACTTTTGACTCTCTCCTTGATGTTTGGTTTACCGGTGCTTACAAATTCCAAGTGAATCACTTTCATACTTCTAATAAGGGAATCAACCACCCTATTTTCTTTTCCTTTAATATGTTTTATTTCAAAATTAAACTCACTTAGGAGAGCCATCCACCTAGCTTTTCTAGCATTGATTTTTGGTTGATCAAACAATTATCTCAACCCACTATGGTCTGTCATAAGTACAAATATTCTACCTAGGAGGTAATTCCTCCACATTTTTAAAGCATGTACTATGGAAGCCAATTTCAAATCGTGGGTCACATAATTGATTTCATGCTCATTCATTCATAGAAAATCACATGCCCTTCTTGCATAAGGACTCCTCCGATTCCTTCCTTGTAGGCATATGTACACACAAGGAAGTCCTTGTTTGGGTCTGCAATATTCAACACATGTGCATTGGTTAGAAGTTATTTCAACTACTGGAATATCTCTTCACATTCTGATGTCCAAATGAATTTATCTCCCTTTTTCTGAAGGGAGGTTATTGGGAAAGCAATCTTGGAAAATCCCTTTATGAACCTTCTACAATATCCTACTAGGCCCATAAAGGATCTAATATCAGAAACATATTTTGGGGTAGGCGAATCCATAATGGATTTGATCTTTTTAGGATCAACTTCCACTCCTTCTTCAGAGATAACATGACCTAAATAATGGACTTGTTTTTGGAAAAAGTCACACTTACTAAAATTTGCATAGAACCGATGTTCTCTTAGCACTTGAAGCAATAACTTGAGATGTTCTTCATGATCTTCCATATTCTTAGAATAGATTAGGATATGATCAATGAAAACCAACACAAATCTATCCAAGAACTTACTGAGTACATTATTCATTAAGCACATAAAAGTGGTTGGTGCATTGGTAAGCCCAAATGGCACCACCACAAATTCATATTGCCCATATATTGTCCTAAAGGTTGTTTTGTGGATTTTTTCATCCTTAATTTAGACTTGATGGTATCCAGACCTCAATTCATTCTTGGAGAAAATTTTTTCACCCCTTAATTGATCAAACAAGTCATCGATCATTGGCAAGGGATAATTATTCTTAATGTTCATATTATTGAGTTTTCTATAGTCTATGCACAACCTGAGTGTGCCATCTTTATTCTTCACAAATAAATTTGGTTCTATGCAAGGAGACACACTAGGTTGAATGTAAACTTTGCCCAACATCAACTTTAGCTGTAGTTTGAGCTCAACTATCTCTTGCGTACTCATTCTATAGGGTTCTCTAGACATTGGCACCGCTCCAGGTACAAGTTCTATTGAAAAATTCAATATCTCTTCTTGGAGGTAGACCTGGTACCTATTCTGGAAACACATTATTATACTCTCTTAATATAGGATGGTCCTATATGCTTGTTTTATTTTCCTCAACAGAGGTCAACACTTGTATTACATACAAAGGACATCCTTTTTTGCAATATTTCTTCACTTTAAGGGTTGATATTTGTCTCACTAAGACAGGCTTCTGAATTCTTTGTAGGATTATTTTCCTCCCTTCTTCTTCTTCACACTCCAAAGTTTTATTATAACAACCTAACTTGGCTTTATGGGAAGTTAACCAGTGCATGCTAATAAACATGTAATAATATCCTAAAGGGAGCATGTTTAGGGTTTCCTCGATGGGTAAACCATTCATAATGAATTGGCATGCTGGTATGACTTCTGTTACCGTTCTTTTTTTTCCAGTGGCTAGTTGTACCAACCATGATTCAACATGTTTTGTTTGCTTCAATTTACATTTATCAATAGTTTGAGGGGAAACATAACTCAGATTAGGACCATGGTCAATTACAATGGAAATTAGATGGTTCATAATTATACCTTCCATCTCCACCACTGAAGCTTGGTGGTCATCGTCTCTAATATCTAGGGATGCATAAATTTGTGGCATGCTCCTAGCCACATCATGGACTATAGTATCCTCCTAGATGTTGTAGGTCCTCCTATTGTCCTATTTCCTATGTGGGAAGTCCCTCAACATATGTTCTTCTTCACAACCCCAACATTTCAAGGGATATCTCTTTGTATTATCAATCTTACCTAGGGCTGATCCAAAGGGTTTACTACCACTCTGAGATGGAAAATTCTATTGATATCCAATTTTAGTAGGAAGGCTCATCTTAGAGCCTTTCCCATGATTCTTAAATATTGAGGATTTAAAACCCTTATTATTGAATCCCAATTTACTTTTATTTTTCCAATCCTTATGAGGTTCTGCCTTATTCTTGAATTTCTCATAGCAATGCATTGCCTTTTGAATAATGTCTTCTAAAGTCTTAGGTTCATCAAACTCAATTCTCTCCCAGAAGGGCTGAGGCAGTCTGCTAAAAAACCATTGCATATTTACCTTTTCATCCTTTATGTAGGGCACATACCTCATCATGTCAAGAAATTTGTTGATATATTCATCTATTGTGAGTTGTCCTAGCTTGAATTCATAGAACTCCTTGGTCTTCCCATCATAGTATTTTTCAGACATATACTTCTTCTTGAAGTATTTCTCAAATTGTTTCCATGACAAGTCCTTCTCATGGATTCCTTTCACATTCATAAGGTCCTCCCACCAAATGAAGGCCTTTCCATTCAAGTTGAAAATGGTTATTCGAGCCTTTAAGTCTTCAGAGTAGTCATGGATTATGAAGTACTTCTTCAAGCCAAGTAGCCAAACTTCTTCTTCTTCTCCCTATTTTAATTTCTCCATTAAAAGTGGGTGGTTTGGATTTCTTAAAATCTTTAGGGTCATAGATCTTGGAATGTTTCCTCTTCTATCTTATCCTCTAGGAATGTGAATTAGTCTCACTACTAGAAAATTCCTTAGAGTTGTTAGTTTCCTCACTAGAGGATTCTTCTGTTGAATGTCTCTTGGATCCATGTTGGGCCTTCTTTGAGGTGGTCCTCCTTGTGCGGATTCTTTCAGGACGATGGTTTTGTATCTCAGGGGGAATTTTGGTTTTCTTAGTATGATGTCTATCCACATTACTAGTTGCTGGCCCATGTTGCATATACCTTTGTATATCTGATAGGATGTTCAATAGGACTGCATTAATTTTAGTTTGTTTTCCTATTCTTTTTTCATCCTTTCATTGTTAGCCTTAAAACTTTGTAATTCTTCCATGAGGCTTCTTACAGGTTCATTCAAATCCGGAGGGGTTTCCATTGCCCTCCTCTCATTAGATTCTTCTTCTCTATTGTGGGATCTCTCCCCCAAATCATGGTGTGTCACCATTCTTTACGCTGTATTTTTCCTTGCTGTGCACTCACTGTTTGAGTGTTGATAAAACATTTTATGTTAGTTAATTATCTCCTAGTTTATGAACAACACATGAAATTTGTATGGTGAAGTCATCTTCATTATTTGGGGACATAATCAACATACATTCATATTTTAACATGTGTAACAACAACATAAATTTTCCTTCCTCTCTTCAGTAATAGATTCTAAAGAATCTCTTATGAATGGGGTAAGATAGGGCGTTATGCCTTAAAAGTTCAGTAATAAAATTTTATTCGACTCGTTCATGAGCCCATGCAGGCCAAGTATTGTTTCCCGCTTTGATACCACTATGTCACACACCTGAACCCTAAGTACCGTTTTAAGGGATGGGATATATATATTTCAATTTTCTCAATCATCTTAAATCTTCTCTATCACTGCTCCATCATATTCTGCTTATCAATAGCTTTCCAATGACGGTAATTTCACTCTGATCTGATCTCTGGAACAGGGTTATGACCTTCCAAAATTCTCAGGTTTTCATAGGCCACACATTTATTACTTCCACATGGCCTCCTCGTGACTTCACATTGTCCACGCCATCTGATGTGGTGGAAACTTGGTATTGATGTGGCACTATCCTAGCCTGCCACAATGGAACTTCGATCCATGTAGGCCTGCATCCATCATAACTTGGGCCTTCTCCCAGCACACTCTTCGCTTACCTCTAACGAATATGGTATCGAGGAATATCCCCCATCAATACCATCCATTCAGAGTTGCAGAAATTCGTGTAATATTGATGCATGCCAGATCTCCCGACCGACGATTAGGATCCATTCAACACCTAAGGTTTAACAATCCTACAATACCCCACTCAACTCATCAACCCATTGAATATAACATGCGTCATCACACTGATGTTTTTAGTCGACATCAACTTGCCATGTCACCATAGGGTGCTTTGGCTTGCTCGACTAGAGAATGACATTTGTCCCTCTCCTATAGTCCAATTAAAATACTTAATTAATATTTCATAGAATACCATTCTTTGGTAATTAATTACTTAAACCTCATTAAGGATAATTATCCTCCACAAACTAATTATCTGGTAATTAATTTTTTCTTAGACTAATACTCATGGCCCATTAATTACTGAGGTTTTACTTCATCTTTCTCCCCCTTAGAAGTATTTTAACACTAATTCAATTAATTACTTGTATGATAATTATGAGTAATTATATCATAACACAATGAGGCCAATTTATCCATAACATACTTAAGTTGATTAACCTTAATTAAGGTATATAATTCAATCCCTCCCCAACATGCAACTCCATGCTGAAATTTCCTTTTCCCGTAATTATATATATA